>JABCQV010000026.1:0-49746 GCA_013186375.1 Fusarium aywerte
ATAAGCCTTATATAATAGAAAGGAGATATTATATAACTATAAATGGCTTAAATAGGACTAATATAGGATATTAGCCTAAAAGAGGGGAAGTAAGTTAAGATAGCAGAGCAGAAGATACAGATCAATATATCATACAATTACACACATCTAATTGACCTACTGGTCGGTTTAATAAATATCAATGACAGAACGTGGCCTGACCACCTTTCACAGGATATAAAGAGAGAGATAGCCGCTCATCAGGTCCTGTCATCGCCTCTCCCTCTCAGTGACCCCATCTCAGGTCCATTAGCGGCACAGACTCTGGATTCAGTACTGTACTGTTCTGGATTGCCGATCCTCAAGCCTAGACCGGACCCTGGCTCTCCATTAATAATCCACTTCTACCGTTCCTCTGGAGTTGTTCTAGTTCCCCCGGATGAAAACCTCCACTCAATCACACGTTAAAAAAGCCCAGACTTTTTTCCTCACAAATTGTCGGACCGTGATCGGCGCCCTGACTCATTCCACAAACGGATTAACTCCAGCGCGCTAGAAACCTCTTTGCATGGTGCTAGAAAACATTTCTCGGCCGAGGCAAGAGGCTGAAAACTTTCTGACATGCCAAGCGCGCGGCTCAGGTGAGGCTCTTCTCAACGGTTCTTCCATGATGATGACATCTTCAATTGATGGTCAATTGTCTTAATCCACCACGTATCACATCCGGGGACCCTTTTCCCCCTCTTGTGGAGAGAAAGAGTCTGGAGCAATGAATGGGATTGTGGATTCAAGGACCTCCATCTCCCAGTCCATAGTGGAACCTGTCACGTAAAAGTTTGCAAATTCAATTGAAGTTCTCCAAGATCTGGCCACTGTTTCTTTGCGTATCTGTCCGATCTCGCCTGATCCACAGATAGGTAATTCGACCCTTACTACCCACTCACTGCCACAATGCTTCCTGGAGAAACTGTGAATGTCACTACTGTACCTGGTCTAGAGTCTGCGTAGTAATGAGATAGCTTCATTTGACCGAGGTCGGTGCGCGATGCGCCCATCGGTCTCGCCCGCTGCTCAGTGGGCCGACTCAAGCTTGACTCGAACTAAAAGTAAGTAAGTTTTCCTTGTAGCGTTGTCGGCCAACTTGTTTTTTTGCCCCAGGTATTGTCTTCTTACTTAAAAAGGCATGCCCTGCTTGTTTCAATAAGTATTGTGATCTCAATTGACTTTTACTGCTCTTTCGCACTCTACCAGGTATTCTTTCTAATACTCACTATCTTATCAAGGCACGGTAATCTCTCCAACAATTCATTCTATAACAATGGGCCACGACGAGCTCAACAGCGCTTCGGCGCAGCCTGTCGACCAGGAAAAAGGCATCAGCGATAGCCCTCCTGCTTTTGTCCCTGCGCCCAGGAACGAAGACGCTGTTATGGCCGGTGAAGAGGCAGAGCTCATTGACTACAAGACCTTGACGTGGTGGTATGTCTAAGTTTGTCTTGCGAAACTTGCGCAACGCTGACTGATTAATTACAGGCAAGGTGGTATTGTCCTCATCGCCGAAACTGTCTCCCTCGGTATTCTTTCTCTTCCGTCCGTCCTCGCCACCATCGGTCTCGTCCCAGGAATCATCCTCATCCTCGTCATGGGCTTCCTCTCAACATACTCGGGTCTCGTCCTCGCCGAATTTCGTGAACAATATCCCTTCGTCCAAAATTTTGGTGACGCTGTCGAAGTCATTGGAAAGTCTATCGGCATGGGTCGCGTCTTCCAAGAAGTGTTTGGCTGGGCGCAGGTCATTTTCCAGGTCTTTGTCATGGGCAGCCATCTGCTTACATGGACTATCTGCCTCAACACCCTTACCAACAGCTCAACTTGCACCATTGTTTGGGCTGTTGTTGGACTGGCCGTCTTCTGGGTTCTCAACCTTCCCCGTACACTGAAGTACACGAGTTACATGTCTATGGCGTCTTGCATGTCCATCACTGTCGCTGTTCTCATCACTGTCGGTGATGTCGCCCATGAGCGACCCATCGGCACAGGAAGTATTGAGATTGCTCGGGAGCTTGGTTTTACCGGTGCGTTCCTCGCTGTAACCAACATTGCCATCTCTTTCTCCAGTCACTCTTGCTTCTTCACCGTCATCAACGAATTCAAGGAGCCCAAGGACTGGCCCAAGGCTCTAGCTTTCCTTCAGATCATCGACACGACCCTTTACCTCCTCGCCGCTATCGTTATCTATGTCTTTGTCGGTCCTGATGTCCCATCTCCTGCTCTTTCCGCTGCTGGAACCGCCACCATGCGAAAGGTCATCTGGGGAATTGCCATTCCTACAATCGTCATCGCTGGTGTCATCTACGGCCATGTCGCCTCGGCCTACATCTTCCAGCGAGTCTTCCGCAACACCAAGCACATGATTCGCCGAACAAAGCTTTCTACCTTCGCCTGGTTCGGTATCACTTTCGGTGTCTGGGCTCTGTCTATGGTAATCGCCGAGTCCATCCCTGTTTTCAACAACCTTCTCGGTCTTATTTGCGCTTTGTTCGCCAGTTGGTTCTCTTATGGTCTCCCCGGTATCTTCTGGCTCTGGATGCACTACGGAAACTGGTTCAAGGATGGAAAACAGACATGCCGTTTCCTTGCCAACGTGATTCTCTTCCTTACTGGCTTCCTTATTTGTGTCCTTGGACTGTGGGCCTCTATCGAGGCTATTGCCGAGGGTGGAAGTAAGCAACCTTGGTCCTGCGCGAGTAACGCTGCAGAGTAGTGTAGTTCTCGCACCGACATGATTATGATTAGATATAATACCCATAATACCCATTTTATTTTTAGTAATATTAAAGAATAGTTCGAACCACACCAGCGTCTGCCGCGTTAAACAATTGTGTCAGATAGGGTTGTGAATCTTGATATTTCTTTTATTTAATTGTATTGATCCGATGCAGCCTACCGACGCATGGAGGTTTCATGTTTCCAAGGAGAGAGGCCAAGCAAAATGGTCTCACTTTTAACGAATGATGTTTCGGTGGAAGGAGGCGGATCATGGGTTTGCGGCAGATAGTTGGTCTTGCTGAAATCTTCCCGTCCTCATTTTTTCGTCTTTCACTCAAGAAGCACGTATGAAAAACATTGATTCTAGGATAATAAGCAATAACAGCTTTGCTGTCGATTTGAATTTAAATGTTCGCGGGATAATGTATATACATATATGAATTAATAACTATTCTTAGAATAGTTGCCATTGGACTAGCCAGTGTATCGAAGAGAAAACAAGCCCCGCTCGATAGAGCTAACTACAATGTTACCACTCTGGAAGTAAGGGTAAACAGACCAAGCACCGAAGAACTCAGCCTCGCCACCAGCTTCATCATCCTCGGGGTGGATGTCAAAGAAACCAATCTCCTCAAACTTGGCACCAGTGTCATCGTCGTTAATTGAGCTGACGTTGACCATGCGGAGGCCGGATCCATAGTTGGCCTGGTATGACACGCCGCCAACAATGTACTGATTGTGATCGATGGAGCGAACAGGGCTCTTGTAGACACCGCGGAAGACGGGGTACTCCAGATCCTGGATATCGACAATGTATGTCGTGGTGTGCTGATCAGCAGCAGGACCAGTCTTTTCTTGCTCATCCAGCTCGTCGTCCAACAGGAGATACTTGTGGTCCTCGGTCAACCAACCCTGGTGGGTGTAAGTGGCACCGTTGTATGTGGTGCGAGACAGCTGGCGCGGCATACTGCGGCGAGAGATATCAACAATGGTGAGCGCATCTTCGTTGTAGTTGAAGCAGATCTCACGACCTTGGAAGGACTTCTGGGGACCCTTATAGATAACGCACTGGGCATCGTGGACGTAGCCATCCGAAGCGACACAGCCAGCATCCTGAGGTCGCTTTGGGTTGGACACATCGATCATCCAGAGGCCAGCACGGCACTTGAGGTCGTAGGCTGTACCGACGGCGGCGATAAGGGCCGTATCCTCGTTGGCGACAATGTTGTGGCTGTTGCCAAAAGCGCTAAAGTGCGCCGCCAAGTCACTTCTAATGCTAAAGGTAGGTGGGTTCTTCTTATCGGTGTTGAGTAGCTTGGTCAGGTCAAAGATCTGCAGACCGTGACCAGCTGCCTCGGAGCCAATGTAGGCGTAGTTGCCAATGACCTTGATGTCATGCCACGAAGAAGCGACAGTCTGTGTAGGGAGGCGGCCTACATAGGTCAGACTACCATCAGAGTGAACCTCGACAAAGGCCGTGCCATCTGACTGTCCTAGAAGGGCGAACTCGCGACCACTAGACGCATGTGTCCAACCTGAGAGGGGACATACGTCAGTATACTCTTTATATATCACGGTAACTGTTGAACATACCCCAGACATCATTGCCCTCTCGGGTACGGCTGCCCATATCCTGGTGGCGAAGGAATCCCAAGAGGTTGACGTTGTTGCAAGAGTATTCCCCTGCTTTGCCGTCGGAGCAAGACGTGCTAGAGCTGAGCTTCTTGTAGCGATCTTTGTCGAAGACGCCAGCAGCCCTCCGGCTCTCAAGAAGGGCAGTCTTTCGCTGGCGAAGCTGTCCCATTCCAATGGCATTAGGCGCGCTGGCAGCACGCAGGTAACCTTCATCGTACTTGGCAGTGCTGATCTTCTGTGGCTTCTGTGCGATTGCAGAGCCAGCCAAGGTGGCAAGGAGGAGGGAAGCGATACTGGCCTTCATATTGACAAATTGAAGTGCTGGGAGGTTTCAAAGAGGGTATGAGCAAGAAACTACAGAGCAAACAATGCAAAGCTCGGAGGGTGTTAAGCGAACTCTTTATACCCAATCTTATAGATTGATGTGATGTTAATCGATCTAACAAAAGTTCGGAAACATTGCGTCAATCCCTCCCCGGATTGGAAGCTGGACCTTTTGTCCTTGACCTTTTGTTCTTGGCGGCTTGTACAACGCAAGGAGGCAAACGATAAGGACCTCAGCCTTACCCAAGTTTAGTTAACCATATGGATACGATAACTACCCTGAGTACTGATAGGGACGAGCGGAGATTAAACGTGTGACGTCGCCGACCATTAAGATGCCAGCAACACATTGAATGTTGCAATGTTGCATCTCGTATCTACTTGGAGTTAGTGAACGAGACATGGGTTCCCCAGAACTACTGTAACCCTCGGTTTATATAGCCAACAACTAAGATGTCTAGTCACATGGATTGGCAATCTAGTTTAGGGACACGGACAAAATACCACCAGTTATACTTGCTAGTTTCACATACCCCATCTCGGCGCAGAAAGGCCAAGACTACGCCAAGCTACCTTGTCGATCATCTACTACTTTAACTTCAAGCTTATCACAAGACCCGCTAAGAACTTTTTGAGATTCCTATTCAGGATAAAAGCCCGCTTGTCGTCATTTGACCTGCTATATCAAGGTGAAAAGTATGCTTTGGGCGCCTCGGGTCCAGGCACTCCCGCTTCTGTTCCTGTTGGTCCTGGGGAAACTGATGCTGTTATCCGGCTTCACCTACAGGCAGAAAGGTAGCCAAGGTTTCTCCATCATCATCCTTACTAATTGCATTGATAGGACTGTTTACGCCACTCTCTACTGGCACCACAATAGTGGTAAAGAAAAAGACCTCATTTGCTTATGCATCGAGTGCTGGTCGCAACATCCAACGGGAAATTGTGGCAGAATGCTATTGCCGTCCGTTAGCGGAGTTGGTGTCCATCCACCTGATCGTCTGCATTTTAGCAGGAGATCAATCGTGATTAACCGAAATGTACTATATTTACGAATAGGAACCGATAACGAGCTTAAAGGTAGAGCGTCGTCTTATTAACCGTCAGAGCAGCTCTCCAGAATTTTTCTTGATTGAACCCTTTCATACCGCTTCATTCTTCTTCGTGAATGCCATTTAGTAAAGTAAACATAGCGGCAGGATGCTTTTGAAGAAGGGTCTTTAAATATCTGGACAGTCTGAGATCGGGCGCACCGGTTTATACCTACCTTTGTTGCTAATTTAAAGTAAAATATAAGCATATGTACTCTGTAAGGAGCAGGCGATTTAGGGACTATGCCGATTTTAGGAAAGCCCTGACGATCCATGATTAACCCCGCGTCAGATATCGCCGAATCCTACTCCCTTCATCCGGTACTATTCCCACGGGCGACACGATTCAGACAATAATAGCATGCCTATAGTAGGGAACCATACTCGGTGTGCAAGAGTAGGGAAACTCACCTCAATAACAACCTACCTGGCTAATGACAACCTACCACTACAGGCAAGCATCAGAAATGTTCAAGGCACAATTCTCATTACAGGACGCGAGAGACTAATCGCCGCTTTCCAGGTGACCAAAACGCAGAGAAATGCCATCGATGTCAAAATAAAGGGTTGGAATGCATCCGCCCACTGAGTCGTCCCTTCGGGCATGGCTCGTCGGCCAAGTACGATGCGCAGTTTTCTGGGACGCAGAGTTGGGTAAAAAGCAGTGCCAGAGAGTGTAAGTATCGTTTTCATGATTGCAGATAGGTTCCTGAGACAAGTTAAATAGTTCGTCTCCAGACTGGGCCTCGTCGCACCACACAAAGGATTGCTGTGGTTGACGAGGCCATTACCGCGACACCTCGAGCAGCAACTGGAGCCACGGACAGGACTGTTGATGATCAAAAAGCCGGCCCCTCCAGCATCGTAGTATATAATTTGAGAGGCCGTAATGATCCATTGATCTTAGGTTCCACAGATCCACTCTACGATCAGCGTCAAGGCTCATCCCTCCCATCTTGTCAATTTCGACATTTCGGCGATACTCTTGCACTTTCTCAACGAGGTCCCTCCTGGGGACGCTTGCTGCACACTCTTGAACTACCACGATAAAGAAGTCCGCCGTTACAGAGTGTTCAAGAAGCCTGCCTACTACGATACTTCATTGAACATTTATCACCCTGGGTATATTACCAATAAGGCATTCCTTGTACATACCTTTGCTCACATCCCCAGTTCGACTTGATTGACCCTCAACGACGTTACCAACTGGTTGTTCCAGAACGCGCCCTCTGTTACCCTCCTCTTGTCAATGCTATCCTCGCAATGTCTTCCCGCCACCTCTGTCGTATAGAGAAGTACAAACCTCTCGTGGAATCGTGTACCGCGGCCAGCCTCTACCAAACCTCTCACAGGGCTCGGCAGTAGAATACATGCTAAAATGTATCGCGGTGCTGAAGGACTTCCACACAACACAAGATGGCGAAACCAGAGAACTAATCATCACAACGGCGGTAATCTTGCGCCACTTTGAAGAGCTAGTCGATCACGATGCTGAAGGTGTGACGGAAGTAGACGAGGGTGTTAACTTTCTGGCAATCTTGAATGCTGTTCTAAGGAGCTTGACAGCGGATGATTTAAGCCATCGGAGGGAATTGCTGAACGCTTCATATTGGATTGCGTTGAGACAAGAGATTTATTATGCGTTACTAAAAGGATATCCCCCGCAAATCGTAGAGCCGCCTGCGGAATGGGTTGATATATCACCTGCGAACAAGCTGGTTCCGCATACAAGTCAGGTGACAAAGTGGCTATTTGGTGATAAATCCGAGACTGGATGCCGCAAGTACAACCTCAATTTAGTCAGCTGAAGGAGATTTGCTGACTGCTCTGACAGAAAAGCTCAAAGAGCAGGAAAGGTATCTTGACGAGTATGTTGCTGCACGCTTTGATCCTATCTTATACCGGCAGCCAGATAAGGCTTCGGGTGAGGTCTTTCCAACAATTTGGTTCGCCTCAGCGATCGCTCTCACAGGCATGCAGCATATGATGACTGCAAAGATGATACTCATTGCAGAATCGCCGCTCCTTTCGGAAGTTCCTCTCCTCACTCTCTCATGGCTGTACTAATATTATGCTAGACGAGCTAAGGATGTCCGCGCCGCATATCGCAAAGTAGAGGGGAGATGTGCGAAAGTTGGTTCTCGAAGTATGTGGTACTGCAGTACAACATCCGGGTACCCAGCCAGCTCTGGTAAACGCTGCTTTGGCTATCCAGATGTGTGGTAACTTTTTCACTGATCCTTGAGAGAGGGAGGCTTTGAGGAAAACGGTGTGCATGTTTAAAAGTTGTCAGGCGTGGCCGTTGCCAAAAGCATTGGCAGCTTTTTTATAAACATTTGTCTGAGGTTATATCGGAACTATATATATCATTACCTTTATAGTCTAATAAAGAAAATGGCACCTTGTGTGAGATTATAGGAAGACATATGTAAAATAGTCTACTCTAGGCTGTCAGCTGGGTTTCGCTGATAAATATCTTAAATAACTTTACTACTGATCATATAAATATTTATAACTTTCTTTAGAATCAACACTATTTTTTCAATAGAACAGAAGATTCAAGTTCCTTTTGAATGAATCTTTTACTTATTAAACTCTAGTAAAATATCTATATAACTATATATAAAGACTGTATGAGATTAGTGTTAGTACAGCAATGAATGCGGGGTAAATTGCCTGATCTGTTACAGTATGTGATTCGATGTTATACCCAGCCACAATTTATGCTATGCAGCCTGGTCGCATGACCAAATTCATGCTATCCAACCAATAAGCGGGTATATTCCATATCACCCCACTGAGGACTTGACCGAAAAATGGCCATCAAAGATTCTTATCTCTCATCCACTCACTCACTCACTGAACTTTGATCCGACTCAACAAATCATCACGAAATAGCTCAAACTTGGCTGATCAAAATGGGCATTTTTCGCATAGCCAGGAAAGCTTTCCTCCCAGGGTTGGCCGGCACATCCACAGCCGCGGCCTACCTCGCCTCGCAAAACCCAGTCATCTCCCCGCTCCCAGCCAATGATCCCATCTGGTCCTCACGGCTTTTCAGAAGGGCCAATCCCAACGGGAATCCCGCGACACAAGACGTCGTTATCAAGAGAATCCCTCTAGACAAGATTCGACCTGAGCTTCTCCAGAAAAACGGCGACTTGGCACTCGAGTTCTGCCGTGGCGTTTGGAGTGGTTGGGGTAAGTACCTCATCTTATCATGAAATTTGAGCTTTTGCTGATTGGCATGTCCAGGTTACGACCTTCAGCGCAGATATCTTAGCCTCAAATGGCGAGGCCCTGAAACAGAGAACCAGCTCTGGGACCCCGAACAGCTCGCCACGAGCACCTACGACAGAGGCACCGCCATCACTGACCACTTCGAAGTTGTTGAGAAGACTCCCACTTCCATCACCGTTCGCTGTGGCGACTCACCTCGTAACCAGCCTCTGCGCTCATCAGATGGCCTTTTCCAAATCAGCGCCACTGTGGACAAGACGCATGAGGAGGTTGAGCTGCGACTGAAAAGCATCTTGTTCTCGAGCGAGGGCAAGGTTGCGGGCAACAAGGGACCTATGCCAGGCTGGATGGTTGAGCTGCACCAGTGGTATGCTAGGATCTGGGCCGAAACTGGGTCTTGGAGACTTCTTAAGTGAGACTGGTTACAGTAATGTGAAGTTGATGAAGGATAATTATATACCATGTGAACTCAGTCGGAAGGAGTTCGTAGTAAATTTATGGCTAGGATTCGAATAATACCCTAGACTCCCGATCATTATTATAAACCGGGTTCAACGGGCTACATCTTTCGTGGTCTATGTTAGAATTTCTTATCCGAACTCCCGAAGCCGATAAACCCCCGCATATGGCTTGGTAGTAAGCCAGAAACAACTAACAAAATTCTTTTAATTTTAACCCTAGCGCAGACTTGCGCAACCATTCAAAGTCCAAATGAAAATTCTTCTCCAGCTTACAGGCATCAACATTGTTCTTTTTTTGCCAGACAGGAGTTTTGATTCCACGAATAGCCTCTGCCACAGAAACAGCGCTGTAGCCCAGGAACGGCTTGTCTGGCTTTGTCGTTGGGAGGTTCCGCTCCCTCATTTGTTTCATCAGATATCCGAGAAGTCTGCAGGAACACTCCAGGGAACAACCAACTCGCCCCACAATCAGATCCTCTTGCAAGCTGTAGAGCTGGCCAAAGATCTGGTCAATCAAATCAACGCGCTTCTCATTGATCCTTTCTAGTTTATGTCAGACACACGGTATATATCATGAGTCCACTTGACGTGAAGACGCTCACCAAAGACTTGATTTGGTATTGGTAGATGCGTTTGCGTAGGGCCTTCTGTGTTGAGTATCGCAGAGCTCGTTAGCGATGTGAAAGCTTGGTCAGCGCGGAATGTCCAGGCGAAAAACAACAATAATGTCTCGTTCTTGCCGAAAGGGTTCTCCAGTCTTTCGGGTTTTTTATTAGATAGGCGCCAGTTAACAAGCAACCAACCGGGAGTCCAACGTGACCAATGATCGAAGAAAACCTTGACAACCTCAAGGCAGTCGTAGTAATCAACGAGAAACGCGATTTGTGCTATAGTATCCACGTCAAGTTGTTTAGGTACCTGCCAGTGATGGCCATGGAATATATCAAGCAATATCAGGAGGGCTCGCGCATTCCAGCCTGATGTTCTGATTTCCAAGAGCCCTTCGTCGTTAGGGTAAGCTTCTTGAAAATTCCCCTGTATCATTCCCCTGAAGACTGGAGACACAATGCATAAATGCTTTTTGGATACCCGATACTCTATTTTGTTCGGTTCACCATTTTCTTGATATGGCTCTAGTGATGATAGCTCTTCATGAGTCGTTGGCGCCTTGTTCCGTTTTGCTTCGGTTTGGGTGCTTGTGGCGGTTTTGTCGGTTTTCGTTAGCACCTTATTGTCGGGCACGAATTGATCCGTCGCCGCATGAACCTTTTGTAAGTTGGGACGCTGCAGTATTACCAGTGCATCGGCCTGCGGGTCGATCTCAAGGAGAGAGTTCTTCATTGCAAGGCATTCACGTGAAGTTTGTCAGAGATCACATCACGATGAGAGTGTTGAAGCATGATTTCCTCGTTAGGCAGCTATGTCTTGTGGAAGGCCTCCCGCATAAATCACGTGAAAATCTGGCAAATTTGGAAGGAGCTACCTAGAGAACGAAGTTCTTCGGAATAACCCGGAATCAATACCGTATGTCTGCCTAAAAGCCACTCGTCGTCTATGCCAGTTTCGTGGAGAGCTGTAACAGCGATTAGTAAAGCCACACGCAGCTGAGCGTCCAAAGATGTACAGATCTCGCCGGTGCAGCTACCCCTATACCTACGAGGGTTGGATATCAGAGATTCTCGCCGTATTTCACATGTGCTTACGGGCAGGCTTATCGATAGTTGCGCCATCCCAAGCGTTGCGAGTTGGTGGACTCTGGACACCATCTGACTTGATGAGTTACTATGGTGTGGTGATTGATGGAATGAGGCCGGCTATGAGTAGGGGCTTGGATCCCATATGGCATTTTAGGTAATGCTGGTCGCTCATTGGCGACATCAAACATAGACATCATATACAACAGCAGGCATTCGTCGATACTATCTTGCCGAAACCCTGAGTGTCCGAAATACTCTGGATTGATGGTCATAGTAATATCGATCCGCTTATCTGTCACACAAATTCCCTCGTACATTATCACTAATCTCAGAACCTTCGGGCTCTAAATTTCCCTATTTACAGCATTTACTTAATAATATCGAAACAAAAACTTGAATTTTTATCGACTGACAAATCTGCTCCCTACATTTCCAGCGGTCTGCCTCGCTGTGCCACCCCAATTCTGTCCTCAGTTCCCTTCCCCACCATTCTTCTTCTTTAGCAGATCCACCAGTCACCTCGGAGCAGGGCCCACCTGCTCTAGAACTTCTGTAAGTGTCGGCAACGGAGTTTGATAGCGGCGAAAAGGACGGGGCCGAATCGCTGTACCCGGCCCACTGGATTGAATGGTTGGAATGGTAGTAAAGGCAGGGAGATCTCCAGAAGCCTATCAACTGCGTTAGGTTGTAAAGAGAGATGGACGCGAGTGTGAACTTAACTCTTGTTCTGTTGCGTCGCTGCGTCCAGAATCCAGCGATGGATAGGACTCGACGAGGCCGGGCGGGCATTTTAGGAGCCATTAAAAGGCCGGTAATAGTATTGACTCGGCTAGAAGAAATTAGATGATATTTAAGAATACACAGTCTTGAGGCACACTCACCAGCTTGGGCATGTGACGGAACGCTCCAGGAGCCACGGATCGATACACTCGGGATGGAAGCAATGGCCGCAAGGCAGCGAACGAATACTGTCATCTTCCAAAAACTCTTCTGTACATATGGAGCATTCCTGATATCTGTCACATGACGCGTTGAGGCTGTTCGTGTCGTTCTGCGAAGCCCGTTCGTGATTGCTTTGGGGCGACGTCCGATGCTTTGTGATGGGCATCAGCTCGAGTGCCTCCGGAGTGAGACACAAAATCGTCCTACGAGGCGGATGGGTCGCACGTGTGGGGAAGCATCGCCTGATGAGAGCTATCTTTCTATACCAGAAAGGCGTGAGCATCATAACCACAGCCGCAAGTATGCTTAGGATTATTGCCACTGAGGGAGGTTTGCGTGGCGCGTGGCGGTATTCTTCAGCATCTTGCCTTACGAAAATGTCTGGAGGTAAGAACATTCTCAGATAAGAGGAAAGAAGACGATAAAGCACGCCCTGATAGGAAAAATATGAGAGAATATGCACTAGCTGGTTTTTGGAAGTTATAGGAGTAAGAAAATAAGGTGAGTTATGGTAATACGAAACATTTTTGGCTGAGGGGTTTCTGGTGCCAACATGTTTGATTGCACGGAATACGAGGGCAATTACTAGAGTCTGACTGCGGATCGGAATTTATCACAGGCCGAAGGCGCTTCATGTAACCGCTGACATTGTATATACATTGACCTTTTTGTTATGTTCTTATAAAGCTAACTCAGGTCAAGACTTCTATAGAGAGTAATTTGTCTTGTCTTGAGTGCTAGGTTAGAGGTATACTTTTAAAAAGATAATTAGTGATTTAGTATATAGGAAAAAATGTATTTACTGATATAAATCAGGAAGAGAATTGGGATTATACCTAGTTTAATTTAAATAAAAAGATATATGTTATAACGTTTATTCTCTTTAATATAACCCCCTTCTACTTAACTTATATTATGCCATTATACTCTTAAGTTCTACTGAATGGCTAAGGCTAAATGCACTATCCACTTCACAGTAGTGGAAATGAAAGAAGTCTATGGAGATTCAGTTAGCTCTTTATACTGCTGACGACTTCCTAAATCCAGCTCACTTTTTGCCTCAGTTCCTAGCTGGAAAGGCAGGCATGGGCCTTTGTCATCTATTTATATAATAAGGACCTATCTAGTATCCTGCATCGGCACTTGTTCTTGTTACCGAAAAGGTGCCGTATAGAGTAAACCCTCTTCCAGTGTGTTTCGGATGCCTGATATAGGTCCCAAAGCCATATGCTGCTACATCTTCCATCAACATGGCAAATACTTGGATTCACTCTGTTAACAATAACCTGTAGAAGAATGTCGAATCCATCATAGAGTCTGGAATACTTGATATCGGTGTTGACTTGAGCCCTTAGGGTAATGGCCTTGATATGCGAAGTATCGCTAATCCACTGCAGACTCATTATGCTATCATTAGCATCGCCAAAAATGGCTAACAAAGAAGGATAGTTCAAATAGGGGAATACTAGTATGATCTACAATCTTTTACATGCGAAGAACATGTAATAAAGGTAGCTACCTACAGTTAGAATATATACTGTAAACTAATTATTGCCAGTATTCTACAGGACATAAAGCTATCCTATGCTATTTATCTCAGTTGACCCTGATAGTAATTTACCAAGGGTCTTTATCCAAAACGCAACGGAAAGTCTCATGTTCCTTCCCCCTGTCAAATGGAATAAAGCATTTGGGATACGCTACAGGGTTTTTGAAATCCAAGTCTTTCTGGTCAGGCACTGAATGCTTACCATTGTTACACTCATAATTGTTGATGAGAGCGGCCTTGTAATCGTCCACAACTTTCTCCATTTTCGAGACCTCTTCGGATAACAGAACTCCGAACCGTCTAGTCGGTCCTCCCTGGTACCTGTGACTGCTTACCCCGAAACATGCGCAGCGCTACAGGAGAGTATGACGTGTTAGCACAAGTGCATTCTGGAGGGATTGAACAGCTGTAGTAGTTGCCATGGAGAGACAGAAATGGAAGGCGTACCTTGTCATGCCAGACGCATCCTGGGAGTTTCTTAGTACAGACTTCCTCTGTCAGCTTTTGCTTCCAGTCCGTTGGGTCCGAGGATTTCCTTCTTCGCTGTTACCAACAAATATTAGCATTATGATGAGGGGGAAGACAGACCGTATTGAGCTCACCAGCTGGCACTCATCATTGGGCTGTTATGGAAAGAATTCAAGTCAGCGAAACATCCCATAAGGTAGGGGACGCGGATACGTACATGACTCGCCATCAACTTTGCCATTGCCATTCATAAGAGCCCTAGTCTTTGCAAACTCGAGCTACGATAAGAGTCAGCTTAAGATGGCATGCAGACAATCGGTAGGGAGAGCTCGGCCAAGTACCCATTTCTTATGCGTACCCTCGACGTACGTCTCCATGGCCTTTGCTACCAAGGGCTTGGACAGCCACTGTCCCTTGGCAAAGTTGTCATAAACCGAGGCCTCTGCCGTGGTATCTTCGATAACGTCAGGAATATAGCCGCTCAGGAGGTCCTCTGCGTAGCCGGCAGTAGAGTCGAGTACAGCTGTTAAAACCTTGCCATAGGCGTTTTCCAGGTCATCAGCGAGATCATCCTTGTCAGCCCCTTTGCTGAAACTGTCACTATTTAACTGAGCAGACAAAGACAATCCGCACGATTCCCATCCCAAATTCTCTAGAAATATACTCGACAGCCACGAAGCACTTTTTCACACCACGAAAGCAATTAGATCTACGTTATTCCGCAATAGGATTTCTTTCTATTCATATAGAATCTTTGCCGATCGTATTCTTGTGGACCTTTTTGGTACCTAGTGCATTTCCGTAATTAAAACCTCGGCTCCCGAACTCAGATCCTGGGCTGACAAGAGGAAGTATATCGGCGAGAACGAGAACGAGCTTGATTTGCTGGGTTCGGCCTGCAAGACAGTTGACTTAGGTATAAGTGTTCATGCACATATGATGAGCTTGTCTTGAAATATCCTTCCTTTGTAGCTTAGCGAATTTAAGAATCTCAAAGATCACCTACGTGTATTTGAGTTGCGTCGGTTTATTGCAGTGGCATTGGTTTAGATTTTAAAAGCAAAGTATAATCCAGATGTAGGCCTACGGATGATGGGGCTAACACTAGAACATTGTCAAAGCGCAGCCGCAGCGACAGCAGCTTTAAGCTGAAAGCTGAAAGCAAATTTCTCAAAATCCATTGAGACAATGTGATCATGCGGCGAGTAATGTCCTACATCATTCATAGCTACTGCGTGTGTCTACCCCCTTCAAACCCCTCAACGATCTGCCGACAAAATGAGGGTGGGCGGTTATGTAAGGATACCAATCCGCGCATTGATACGAGGTAACACGACAGAAGGATTGAGGGGATGGGTTAACATCCGATCCCCCTCACCTTAAAATAGGAAAAAGCAACTCCATCCTAACGGAAAATCGAGAAATACCTCATATCTTGGCAATCCTAGTTCAAACAGTATCCCAGCACTCGTTTCCCTGCTACCTATCAGACCTGATAACGCCGAAAGCCTGGCCTCAACGAAGAGCTGGGGGTAAACCTAAGAGTCTCGGATTTCGGAAAGCAAGTGAGGGGTAGATATTGTAAGTCGATTGTCTATAAAGGTCCGGAGCTGCTCTTCGAAATCTAAATTGTCAAATCAGTCATCGCAACCATGAAATCGAATATCACCACTTATCTTCTCACTGCTTCCATTGCAGTATCGGCAACCGCTCTGCCAGGGACGCCCAAGCTTGCCGATGGCTTGTACAAGAGCCATTTCGATGAGAGTGGCAATGAAGTGACCAACTTTGTTCCATGGGACCAGCTTGGCAACTCTACATATGTTCCAACTGTTACGGTCCTGTCTTCAGCCAAGATGGACAAGCGCTCAGTCCTCGTCAAACGCAGGGAGGGGTGTCATCGCGATGTCAGCAGACCCACATCCGAGACAGATGAAGCCAACAATTGTCTGATTCAAAGTTTTCCCGTTGACCCAATCGTAACCACTGCAAAAGGGTACAGAAGATACTCTGTATGTCTATAAGAACACCTTTTGAGACTTTGGTACTTCATAACGGAATGAACTAATTATATTACAGTGTGTGAAAGGCAACTCTCTGTCCTATATTTGCTCGTACAACCGTGCCCCAATAATTGGGCCACCATCTACCACAACAAAATGGAAGTCTGATGTCGCGGGCACCTGGGACTACGTTAAGAGAACTCTATGTGGTCAGAATCGACTTGGATATGCTCAAGTGATCAACGGAGAGGGAGACGTGACCGCTGGCTATACTTTCAATGGCGATGGGTACTGTTGGTAATTCACCGGAATACTCAGGGTCACTTAGTTAATGAGGCTCGTATTAAACACCGAACATTCCATTCTATATATCTTTTATTTTATATCTATCGCCCATTGGAAGCTGACTCCAGATATATTAAAGCCGTTGTTGGATTTACTTACTAATACACTGTAAAGACAAAAGCAGAAGCACCTCCTAGAACTTTAACAAATCGCCTGTTGAGATTCTAACCTAAACCCAGCTACCTTAATCTATAGTCGAGTGCCAGTTATAGCTAACTTCCTTAGCAATATATTTATAATGTGCAATGTCTTTAAAGACGGCTTTTTCTGCAAAATATATAAAGTTAAAGAGAGCTGTATATATTTTCTCCTTAGCTTTAGTCTTATTATAATAGAGAAAGTACCTTAACTGTTTTAAAAGATCTGCCTAGTTATATTCCCGAACCTATTATACCTATGTTTATCTTTGGATAACCTCTCTCTTATACCATTTATACTCAAGGCAGGTCTGTTATCTTGAAATACTAAAAAGTATAGTTTGATAATAGTCTGCTATCGAAATATAATATATATAGTAAAACTTAAAATACTAATCTCTAAACTACTTACATCTTACTAGAAGTTATTTATCAAAGGTGAATCCCCCTGCCTGGATTTAGAGACTTATCTTTGGAACTCGTTAACGATGGATAATATAGTAAAGTAATAACGGATGTGCAGTGCTAGGAGTGGCGTCACCACAATTAACCTCACAATTGTTTATAGCCAGATTATCGTACGTATTATATGCCCTTTTAAAACCCATCCCGGAATGAGCTCCTAAAACCTGACTGGGTGCACAGCTTGACCCTTCTGTTGACATATAATGGTTTGGACGGGATGCATCATCATCTCCGGTTCTTAGCAGGAAGTCCATAATATCTTGGTCGAGCACGCGTAATGTCTTCATATACATGCTTCTCAATACCTCTGTCCCGGCTTTGTTTATCTCAAGGTCAGGTCCCCGGCAACCTGGGATAACTTTCTGGTGAATTGACGGAAGAACGTAGTTATAGTGGTGAATGCCTAGCCAGTTGAAGCAGAAGTAACAAGCAGGTTTGCTTGAACCAATGTACTTGCCAGAACCCACGAATTCGAAACGTTTGCGACTAAACATGTCCGCCACCTGCAGTTCTGCATGTACTCTTGTAAGGATGGTTTTGCGGGAATGGATGCGACTTCTTATCTCCGAATTCGGGGGCAAGTCAAGGTCGACTATGGCGTGTAGGGCATAACGTGTTTGCATCGGATTCTGAGATGCACGTTGGCATACCGAGTCTACGATCTCGTATTGGTTGAGTCGAGACGAATCAAGCTTCACCTCTCGGACCTCAGGTGCGGAGATCTTTTGTATTTCTGATATATTCCACAGACTCTCAACTTGATGAAACGAGTCCACGAGTGTGTTCGACGATGATCGAGTGGCACCTAGACGCCCAATGAAGTGGGCTAGGTTGTCGATATCATCCTTGGGTTCCTTTGATCTGCTCCTAATTGCCTTGGTTTTCCATTCTCGCATGTTGTAGCAAAGATCTATGAGATCACCTCGAGTCATTGTGGCACGAGGTTCAGACAGCTTTTTGAGATCCAATCGCAAGGTTGTCAATTTCCGACCTTGTCAACATTTCTTATGCAAGTAAATCAAGTAAAGCATTGAGCGCAAAGGCTTACTTACCAATGTCATCCGATATGTCCTGTCGCAACTGCATTCGACAGTTTCTCGCGTAACGCTGTACTTTATCGAGGTAGAAATCGATACGCTTTGTGCAATGTATCATCGCCATCTGGAAAACTTTGTCCCGGGTAGCTTTTCTACTATCCGCGCTGGCCTGCTTCAATACAGATAGAATGCTTGTAGCGTACGAGTAGACTTCCGGTTTGATTCCTTCATTTACCGCGAGCCAAAGGAAGTTGCTGTGCTGAAGCTGTTGCAATCCCACGGCAGTTACTGTCGAACCTCCCTTCTCGACATCGCAGAGATAGGCGAATAAGTCGGGAAAGTTTCTGCGGGCTTCGCAAATTTCGTCATTTGATTTTGTACGTTGCCGATACTCGCCATTGAATTCGTGGAGCGCCTGAAAGAGCGCTATTTTTGAATGTAATTCTTCGGCCACCGGGTAATAAATTTCTTCCAGCGCTGACACGGCTCGCGGTCGCTGTGGGATCTCAACTCTTTCCATGTTTCATATCCTTCGCAGATCGCACTGCAGGGTTCGACCGAGGGAAGTGGACTTAAGATAACTAACACAGTTGCTCTAGTTGTATAAGTTTCTGTTTAACGAGCATCAAGGAATGAATTGATAACCTGTTGCTCCTATGTCTGGTTTACGCAAGGTTGCCCACGCTTTTCCCTCTCGCGAGATATTGGTCGCTACACGTTGTATGGACCGTTGTGGGGCCACTGGTATCAGCCATTCGAGTGAATGTTTTGCAATTAGGGAAACGATGCATGAGGCATTTTAAAGATTGGCTAGCTGGCGCAAAGAAACGCCTTATGTGATGTGTCAGATCCTGTTACTATGTAGCTATTCAGTCATCGGCACCATACACTCACATAATTCGATTGAATTAGGCTCAGCTACAGTTGCTGTATTTCTGATTGGATGCCTGTGTTGTTTTCTCTCTTCTCAAGAAAAGAGACGATATAGCCGAAAGATCCAAGCTGCAGCTGTTGGCTGCACGGCTGCAAATAAGCGACCTGAGTAAGCTGTGTCGTTTCCCGTCTAATTCCTGTGAGGCGAGTGCCGTAGTGGCTTAGGCAGATGACTTGTGCGGGTTAGGTATGGACGCTAGAAAGAAATGTCAAATTGTTGCCGCCCGGACTGAGGATGGGCTTCAAACCTGCACAGTGTTGACATGGGTCATTGCATCCATGAAGATTTGTGGGGGTTACATGAGTACGACAATCGGGGCTTGTCACTAGAAGTCTCCAACAAGGCCAGGATCAAGAATAACCTTCAAGACACCACACCAAACACCGTTCAAGCTATTGAGTTCCAGGACACAAGATCAAAAGTCCTCGCCACTTCAAGCACACCTTCTGGCTGTCGGATTATACTGTCGAATAGCATGACCTCAGCGTACCTCTATTCTGTGCAACCTTTCTTAAATGGGAAGGGACGGAGAAGAAGAAATCGTCACTCGACATGGTTTTAGGAATTTTAGGGACCTTATCACTCCATAAGTCACTTCCTACCCACTTGCCTGCCATACAGTACCCCGACCAGGCTGTGTTCCAAACACATTTTTCATGGCACTAGCGTACGGATCAGCTTGGCTTTAAGCAATCGCAGAGTTGAAATTAGTACGTCGACTTCGCTGTCTGCCGGTTTGTATTTAAGAAACACGATCGAACGCCTTTCTTCCAAGCACCGTCTAGTCTGCGTGGAACCATCGAGACAAGAAACAATATCGTGTAGCTCTGGATCTCATGGATCTACCCTAAGCGATTGCGTATTGTCCAAACAGACCTTAACAGGGTACGCGGAGCGAGTCAAGTTGCTATGTGCTTGAGAACTACAAATAGGATCTGGGGTACAGACATCATACCGGCCGGGTTAGCTATATCTTTGCCTGCTAGTTCATAGTTTGTTTTCCCAAGTAATAGTATATATAACCTTGGCTGTCACTTCATAATAATTCACACGATGGAGTGCTCTATCATGGGTATAAGTTGAAAATGACAGTGGCAACACCGCACTTGGCAAGCAATTTGCTTGCACTTCTGATCCAATTGCGTATGATTATAATATTCGTTGCAGCGTCTCGGTATTCCCGGGGCGGATAACACCGTAAAGGATGGGGATTATCCAAATCCTGCCACCAAGGCCTGGATATCATACTATCCCCCGACCGACATCGAGGCGTAGACCACCTCTCATGAACAAGTTGTTTCAATGAATCTCTGAATATGGCTCTCTAGTCGGGCGTTCAAACAGGACACGCATTTCAATCCTTGTGCTGCAAATGTACGGCGCGGGTGACAACAGCCAGCTACCAACTCTAATTTATTAGCACTTGAACAGCGCATGGCGCCACACCAGGTTACACAAGTGCGTGAATGCGTGACTGCAGCCTGATTTCTGATGATGATATAAGGCTATAGCCGCAGGTAACCTGTTCTCCGCTCTGAATTGATATCTTTTACCTCTTGTCCTGTATCTCTTCCTTCTTTAATTCTTTACTATACAGATCCAGATTGTCGATTTGCCTTCGAACAATGCCAAACGCCATAAAGTGTAGAGCTGGAGGCTGCGATTATCTCCGTGTTCATTATGACACCAAAATCTCGCCGTGGTGCACCTATTGTAAGTTTTAATATCTCAATCGATTGCCCATCTTGTGTGCAACTATGGGCTATGCTGACTGTGTGAACTGTTCACGATGGCTAGATACTTGTCCTCACTGCACCCGCAGATATAAGAAGAGAACAGCCAATGCATGCTCTGTATGTAGGAGGGATGATGACTGTGTTATCCTTTAAAGGCTAGCTCACGTTCTACTGCGATGGATCGTGTATTGGATAGCGATCTACTACACCTGTCGGTCGAAGCTCCTTGACACAGCGTTCTGAATACTGTTAACATTTATATGTTTGGATAACAATGTTATCCTTGAACACGTCCTTGATCTTAATATCTGTAATTGAGTTCTAGCGATGCCTTCCCTCTATGTAAACCTCCTCAAGCTATAACCTTAACAATAGATTAGTCTCTTTCAGTATGAAAGCTCCTAAATATATAGGACCCTCGATATGCAATAACTAAGTGGAGCTAACTCTTGGAACACAAATGAGGGGTCACTCTGTTACCCTAACGTCGTCGTCAATTCACCTTCCTAACAATCTCATGTCGGTTTCTCTCAATTGTCTGGCAAGCCGCACGCTCTTTCCCCATCCATATCTTTTCTTTTCTCATCGCCTTTCATTCAATGTTACCAAACCTGCACCTTTCAGCAGTTTGTTGCAGCGCAATTCAATCAACAAGCCATCCTATCCCAGGTATTCACATCTTAACGTGTTGCGTTTCGTCCAAACAATGAGCTCAGAGGGTTCTCACAGTCCCTTACCTACAGAGAACCAACCCGGCTCTACACTCATGATTACCCTTCTCGACCATGCCCCAGAAACCTCACAAGGCACTTACCTCCACGGTGTGAATGAGGGCGTAGAGCCTCTAGAGGAGTATCAAGAAGGTGGCTATCACCCAGCTCATCTTGGAGACACGCTTGGTCCATCAAACCGCTATCGAATCATCCACAAACTCGGCCATGGAGGGTTTGGCACTGTATGGCTTTGCCGAGATACCACAGAAGCCCGCTACGTTGCATTGAAGATCATGGCCAGTGATCTAAAATCGGAGGAGATTTTTGAGACTAAGTTAGCAGAACTCGACTATTCGCTTCCTGGCGCGCAGTATATTTCCATCCCTCTGGATCAGTTTTCGATCACAGGACCAAATGGGACCCACCAATGCCTGGTCCTTCTGCCGCTTGGGCCTTGTGTGTCACCAACCCTATGGATGCAGCTGCAAAACGATGTAGGTGCTGCTTTGCGAAAGTTCGCCTACCAAACTACTCAGGCATTAGCCTTTCTACATAAGAATGAGATTTGCCACGGAGGTAAGTGCATGCCCAGACTTTCTGTAATACATCAGGTAGTCTTCAGCTACTAACGTGTGACTCACTAGATTTTCGTCCATCCAACATTTTAGTTAAGCTGGCCAAATTGGATCACTTGCCTGAGCAGGATTTGCTCTCCCTCATAGGACATCCTGAGGAGGTTCAGGTCAAGACAGAATCTGGAAAGGAGCTCCCGACATCCTGTCCGAGGTACCTCGTGCGACAAGCCGATACTTCTCGACTCGGGAACGAGTTCTTAACCGATGAGATTTGCATTATTGACTTTGGAGAGGCATACCAATTTTCATCTCCACCAGAAGACCTTGGCATTCCCGAAAACTATCTCCCACCCGAAGACCTTGGCATTCCCGAAAACTATCTCCCACCCGAAGCCTTGCTAGAATGCCCTAATTCAATCGGCCCGGCCTGTGACCTTTGGGCTCTCGGGTGTACACTTTTTGAGATTCGAAAGCAAATGCCACTCTTCTACATGATCTACGACAAGGACGAGTTAATAGCAGAGATTATCAAGTTCTTTGGTAAGCTCCCTGAGGATTGGTGGGCCAGATGGGAGGCTCGTGGAAACTGGTTCAGCCCCGATGGAAATTGGCTCCGTAAGCAAGATGATTGGTCGCATGGGGTAGCACTTAACAGTCCAGTTGAGATCTTCGATTCTGGCGAGTGGTACAAAGGAGGACCTAAGAAATCATTGAAGATCTCTGAAGATGAGAAGAAGTTGTTGCCGGATCTGCTATATCAGCTGTTCAGGTATGAACCTCAAAGTCGGCTTAAGGCAGAGGAGATCCTGGGACATGAATGGTTCAAAACTTAACGCTACTATTATTTGAATTTATATTTGCAAATTAACGTTAAATCTTTTGCCTAACTATAAGTAGCTCCTGGTTTGAGACTGGCATGGTGATTGTGACAACTGGTCCGGAGCAGCTTGAAGCTGCCACCCCTGGATGATACGCACCATCTCGACCCTGCCAAAACGCCTGGTGAGCCTCTGAAACCTGGAATAGTATATGGTATATGAATGACTATTTAGAATATAATAGAATTGGTCAACCGAGAGCGGCAAATGAGATCCGATGTGACGTGGTGGAGTCTAGCGAGGCTAAAAGTTGGAAGCTTCTAAGCTGAATACATTTCCAGAAACGCTGTTTGGCCCTGGTGGACAAGGAAGCTCTCGTGATTACGGTTCGTAAAATGGGGTTGAAGTACAGCTTCTGCGCTTATCTTCTCACCTTGCTGTAATTCTGGGAAAGTCATATGTCATATGCTTTCGGGCCATCCTCACTTAAACATCAAGACACTTCCTCATAGGTGTCGCACGCGCAGGTAATCATAAATCTTGGAGCTTCACACAGACGGCAATTGCATCTGCTATGACTCTATGAGTGGGCTGAACGGATGCTTGATTATAGAGTCGGCTACAGATTTACTTAAACTAGGTTGCTGAAGTTGAGTAGCGCACGCGAGAGTGATGCCAGTCGAGCGGGCCATACTCTTTCTTTCGTACCCCCCCTTTCCCCCCCATTTTTTATAAAAAAAATAAAATCCAAATCAAAGCACCCGTACAACAATGCACACCTCAGCTACAGACTACAAAGGACTATATATTTCTAGGCGCTAGCTAAAACTGAGTTATTGCCTCCAAGTGTCAATAGTCTCTTTTTACCCCTGCCTTGATCGCCTTATGGACCGGACTAGACTCAATTAATCTCCACCTCTGCGCTATCGCCTAGTCTATTCTTAAGCAAATGGCAGGTCGGTGGTGGGACTACCGCTAGCTTAAACTTGACTTGTAAAATATTAATGCATTTAAGCCACGTCCATGAGCAGATCAATTTGCAGCGTTGGGCGTATTAAAAGGTAACCGCTATCCCCCCAAGCTCGTGTAAAGCCGGTTAATCTCTTCTCGAGGTTTATAATTTCTCCGGTTGTCCATTCCAGTCTTGAGGCACTTTCCCACTACACATCATGTTATTGAGCACCCAAGCCTCTGTCGCTGTCCTGATTTTTATTGGGATTCGCCATGTCAACAGCAGCCCTTGCAAGCCGTTTACCGCGCAAACGAGTAGCTTAGCTACAACAACTTCAGTTGGGCTGTCTGCTTCCCAGTCTATTTGGGCCGGGACAGAGACTTCTGGTATCGCATCTGACTCTGGGATCTCCACTTGGACAACGATCACCACCACACCTACTCTGTCGCTTGAAACGTCCGTCACTGCAGCGGTTACCCTATCTTCGGATGTTTCTGCTTTTGATACCGCGACGGATACTACAGCTGCAACTGATGCCCTGTCCACCAACGCTGCTGTGTCTCAGACTCTAACGACTGATACTTCCGCGACAGAGAAATCTTATTCAACCACGACTGATTTAACAGTACCCGACACCACTACTGCAATTTCCAAGACGGATAATACAGCCACCGTTGGTTCAAGTACAACTGATGAGCTGTCCACTGATATCGCCGCATCTGAGACTTCAACAACCGATACCCACATGACAGAGGCAACCCACACAACTACGGGTGATAGTACACCAACTGACACCACTACCGTGACTACCGAGACCGTTACTGCGGCCACAGCTGATACAACCACCACCGAGCCAACCACAACCACTACCGAAGGCATATCTCCTACGCCTGAACTCTGCGGAAACCAGGGCCTCAGCTGGACGTATTACTCAAATACAAAGTTTAATCAAGGATCCACATACTCCACATATTCTTCAGGATACTTCAAAAACCAACCCTACTCGGGTCCTTTTAGTCCAGTCTCTAGCTTGGGTGGTGTTTTCGAAGGATTCAATGTTTACGGCCTAATTCTTTCAACATACTATTTTGCCGTGAACCATTACGGGTACCTTTATGCCCCTGAGGACGGAAGCTACACTTTCAGTTTCACAAACGTTGACGATGCTATCGATCTTTGGCTTGGCGAAAAGGCTAAATCTGCGTGGACTGATGCCAACATTGATGCCAGCGCTCGTTTTAATGTTGATAAACTCATCGCTGGTACTGTTCAGTACACCGCCACATTTAGAGCGGGCGAGTACGTGCCAATCCGTATCTTTTTCGCACAGGCGCAGGTGGGAGCCGGATTCGATTACCGCATCTCAGCACCGTCTGGAAAGGTGCTCGCTACGCAAGGACAAGGTAGCCCGTACCTTGTGACCAGGTCTTGTGATGGAACATCACCTCCTATCCCGGCGCCGGATGCATAGAATGAGGATAGCGACCAGTCATAGAGGGATTATCGTTCTCCTTCCCTATTGTTCGAGGCCACATGAGGTATGCCATTATGTGGGCTGGATCAAATGCCTTACCCCTTTATTCTTTTCTCGAAGTTAGATTATGCCTCCGAGTACGAAACTGCACAAGCTGAAAACCGTAGTATTATAATGTAACTCTTTTTTGTTCATGATTAAAGCCTCCAGTGGCTCGTGGGCAATAGTCCACCACAGTATGTGAAGACAAAATCCCTCATCGCTGAGGTCAAGGAAAAAGGCTCTATTATATTGATGACAGTGGGGTTTTATGCCTACCTGCATTAAGGTTGGAGGACACGTCGCCTTACTGA
Organism: Fusarium aywerte; assembly: GCA_013186375.1. NCBI lineage: Eukaryota > Fungi > Ascomycota > Sordariomycetes > Hypocreales > Nectriaceae > Fusarium > Fusarium aywerte. Next base: position 25,695 of record JABCQV010000026.1, read on the forward strand.
CATGAGTTACCGTTGAGACCTAACTTCTTGATTTACTATTTGATGTAATTTTTGATATATCTGTTACTCTCTTTGAGATGATATAGGCCCTCGCACAATATTAATAAGATTCAAGCTAAAATCTGTGGATGATTGTTGCGTTGGGCTAGCGCGCTGCCTTAAAGCTTAAGTTGATGCTTGGGTGATAACTGAGCACCTTGTTGGTTTTAGAAGAGGTGGGTGATTCCCACTGATTGTGGTTTGGAAGGGATCGTAGGGATAGGTGGTCCTTTTCTTGGAATGTGATGGTTTTGAGGGTGGGCATTATGCGCCTGGCTAGGAAAGAATGAAATTCTTCGATCATTTGGAGGGATGAGAAACGAATTCGAAGAAAAACTAGTGATATCACTAAAGAATTAGTCGTTAAGAACGCTCGATGGCTGGATTGACTGTCTTTGGCACCTTGTATATTTGTACTTAGCGTGTAATCATGAGGACTGTAGAGAAAATCTTTATTTTCTTTACCCTTTTAACTGAAACCTAAGGATACCCACTTTCTTCAATTTATCAACAATTAAGTTAACCTCTCCCAGGCGGGCCAAAAAAAACTCTGTGATTCATTTCAGTAGAAGTCGCACCTGGCAACTGAACTCTAACCAAGATGAACACGCATGTCACCAAGCTGTTCGCACAGCAGGTAGACAAAATATAGAAGAAGAAAAGATTGAATTGCGCTGTCAGGGACGACTATACTAGTCGCAAGCCATGGACGATTGAAGAACGCGTGTGGTGTGTTTGGGGACGCGTATCAAAGACAGAGATGAAGCGTACGAGGCTCTTGAGGGTGTAGAGAGTAAAGGCAGGAACGAGACCGCCGAACTGGTTCCAGAATGATGGTTTTAAACCCGAGTTTGGCTCATAAAAATGCAACAACTATGTCCAATCTCAGGCATCGCAAGGCAGAAAGTCAGTATAGTTGGAGACAATGACACACATGAACGACATGTTACAGTAAGAAGTTTCACGAGTGTGGACGTTTTATATAGTAGGTAGATCTTTATTTGAATACAAGGTACAAGAGGTTGGGCTTTTCCGATTGGTATTGGGAGTACTGATTATGCTGTGAAGTTAAGGTCCGGGAGTTATCTGAATTGCTATAGTGATAGATCTACTGAGTCATCTATAACGAGCTGAGGCATAACCTTGACAGGCTGGGTTACTTATGGCTTCATCGCCTGATTGGGTAGGTCAAGAGGTGGTAAGGAACAGGTTGGTGAATAATTAAGGATTCAAAAGGAGTGGCGTTACAGAATGCTCAGAAGATTTACGTAGCTAGTCCCCAAGCCCTTCCAGAACCGTCAATGTCGGAATAATTATTGAAGTCGTTGACCCCAAAATTGATATTTGTCGCGAGGTCCTTCGAATAAGCAGCATCTTGAGGGCCCCACGGCCCGATACTGTTGACAAAGTGATATACTTGAGCTCGAAGGTGCTGCGTCGCGAGCAGCTTTTTGTACCGGACTGCTTGACGTTCTTCAGCCCCATCAATTTCAGCAGTCAAGTCATCGTACTCCTCGTTCAGCTTGGAGAGTTTATCGAACAACTGCTGGATCTCTAGCTCGTGCTGGGAAATATCAACTCGCAACTTGGACTTTTGAGCTCTGAGTTTCGCGAGCTTCGTTTTGGTCTTCTCCAGCATGGTCGTGTATGATGAGGCACAACTACATTGCTGGTCAACAGCACGTAGAGCTTCAAGGATAGCGAGACGGTTTCTTTCCCTAACCTTGATATCCTTAATCCTCTTCATATCGCGGGCAAGGTCGTCACGAACGGTCGTCAATTGGGCCTCCGTTTCGATGCGTTCGGTTTCGTTTAGAGCCAGCCTCTCTGTATTTGCTCGCCAATCTTCTGCTTCAGACATAGACTCGGCATCGAGGGCCACAACATCGGTAATAGTATCGTCAATTTCTTTCTATAGAGAAGTTAGTATCAATTGGACTTGCTCATGGCGTACTACCAACCCAAGCTTTGATGGCTGCAGCCTGAGCGGCGGCGGCGACAAGAGGGTCCTGCTGAGGAGAAAAGTCATTATTGGCTGCATTCATGGAGAAATGGGCATATTCAATGTCGCTGTTACTGTTAGTAACCCAACTAGAGCCCGCTTGGATGTTGTTCTGAGCCTATCATAGGGTGTCAGTATTGGTCGCCATCTTCTAGAGCTGGCAGACAACCGCACTTACTTCAAATATAGCATTTGAGCCGAGAGACTGGCCATCTGGGACCGACTTGAGTGACTTAGCAGAGAACTGCGTCATTTCACCATTGGTGGGATTCGAGAGGCTCATATTTGCGTCGTTGACCAAAGGCTGGGTTTGGTAGCATGTGTTTCTCGCGACATTTTGATCCTGATGTAGATGCTGCGAGCACTGACACGGAGGTCTTAGAGCCTTGCCCAACCGCGCACGGCTAGGTGTAGCTTGCAAAGGATCCTTCATCTTCCCCATGTAACTTGCACCGTGAACTCCTTGATAAAATGCCATCGTGCAGTTTCGCTGTTTACCGTACCAAGATGAAAGGTTCGCGGGAGAAATTGTCCAGAGAACGTGCAGTAAAGGCGATGTAGAAATACCAACTCCCTGAAATGAGGAAGGAAAGTAAGCGTAGTGTGGTCATCTCGGCGTGAGATAAGTAGCTTTGAACTTTATGAAAATATCTCCCTGGGGATGGATAAGAGATGCAAACTTCGTCGGCGTACGTGTATCTGATTGCACGAGGGCTATGAAGGGAGTTAGCGACGGGGTCCGAAGGGGGTCCAGGGACAGACTGGCCAACTTTAACATGGTTTGTTGTGTTTAAGTGGTTGAGGGACGAAGAAGTAGGAGTAAGTTGCTGTGCGAACAGTCGCTGTGCAAGTTAAACTTTTGAAAACACTGTTGAACACACTAGCTCTCTCAGTATAAGCACAAAGCCTACAGAATAACTCCTCAACAAATCTTCAAATCTTTAAAGTAAATAAGCAATTCTTAATCTTTTCAGGAATTTACCTCGAGTTGCTCTGGAGATCCTAAAGCGTGAAAAGATGGATATGGTGTTATTGCCTTTCCGTAAGGTGGTGTCGAATTCGTGGTGCATGTCAAGCTTTGTTCGATTATTCTGTGGGACACGACTGTACCGGATGGGTTAAGGATGGCACATAGAGTATTTGGTATTGATGGACTATAATCATAAAATTATTAATAAAGGGCTCCTGCAGAAGTTATGGGGTTACTTACAGAAATGGTCTATGCCAGTCTGTCTGTGCAAGAGGCCGCTGATAGTAGTCGATGTATGTCCTGTATATGAGTGGGATCATACCGCCGGAGGTTCGAAAGAAGGAGAAGGATTACTCTGGGCGAAGAGATGGGGTAGGAAAGGTAAATAGAAGTTCATGCAGCCACATTAGCTGACAAAGCTAAGTGCGGGTGCCACATCGACAGCCACAAACAAGCTAACTTGGATAGAAATGGATCCCCAAGATACAAGACACAAATTTCACAAGAGCCCTGTATTTTGTTGTGTACGCCACGATAAGGTATAAATCATACGCTTACCACAAAGAATGATCAATGATTTTGCTAGCTTTATAATAAGTGCTGGTAGTTACTTAATAGAGTTCCGTGCCTGCCACATTGCTTTATGAAACTTCTAACACCAGGGATACATCTCTCTGTGCTGCCACGTAACTTGCTCCGCAATCTTGTCCTCCCACTTTCCTCCCTTCCATCGTAAACAGGGAATGTTGTTTTCAATCTCCTCTAGAACCTTTGACTGAACGTTTAGAAGCTTTATCGCCTTGAGTATTCTGGGGTCTGGGTCCCATATCGAGACATTCGCAAGACCGCTGCGGAAGGCTTCCCCACGAGCTTTCTGAAGAATTTGCACTAGTGAAGGGATCGTGCTGTCCCCATCACCAATAAACAGTCGCAGGATGATGAGCTTGTCTGCATTGAGATCATGTAGCCAATAGCACCAAGCATCCTGTTCTTGAGACATAACCCCCTTCACTTTGGTGAGGGTATTCGTTGTTGAAGCGCCTAGCTGAGATGCGATGTAGTCTTCTGAAGCAAAATACCACTCTGCTTGTTCGTACGTTGGCAAACAAACAAGGCATATGTTCCTTCCGTCCGTTGAGCATTCACCAATAACCATTTCGGTATCTCTATCACAGATATCTTTGATCTGTTCACAGAATAGAGATGTTGTGTTGCCAGCGTCAGAAGGTGCAGAGGGGATAAGCACCTCTTTTGTATCGAAAACCATCCAGCCAAACTGTTCGTAGAATTTCTTCTATCATGAGTAAGAGGGGACGATACTAGCAGAGGCACAACTCACACCGACTGCAGACCAGAGCACTGTAAAGTCACAGATAACTTCGTCGCTATCAAGCCACTGCACTAGCTTGCGCATCAAGCTCGAAGCGCAGCCATGCCTGCGGAAACGAGGCGGAGTATAAACACCTGCAATGCCATAAGTCCATACTTGAGTCCTCGTCTTACCGTCGTAGACGACGGCTGGCTTTTGGAGCGTTTCAGCAGAGGTAAAGATTTCACTGCCGTCTGTCAGAATCCAGTAGCGGATGCGGCCGTTGCTTGTCAGGGCTTGGCGACCATTGATGGTTTGCTGCTCAATGTACTGATCGACTGTCAATTTGCCCTTCCATGCTTCACTGTTGTTCTTCCAACTCTTGATCTTCTCTGCCTCCGAAGCCTCCCGTAAAGTCAAGCTTTCAGGGTCAAAGTCTGAAGGAAAATCCATTCTCGACGGTCCAAATTCCAGCTCTCGTGCGATTGAAAGACCAAGAATATCCGGAAAGTGAGTTGAATAGTGCGTGAGCGCAATGAAGTGCCTGTCACTTACTGAGCCTCTACGCTTATCAACTGGGCAGACTCGGCTGAGCGGGCTTCAGCGGGGTCATGCACGGCGTAACAGTGATAGCCTGATAAGGCCCGAGGTGCATCTCGGTGTGCAACCTTGGTAGTCAGCTGACAGTGGGTTAAATGGCGGGACGCCGAGGATGTAACGATGGCTGTCAGGCAGCGACACAAGTCAGTACGTATTTGGAAAATGCTTGCATACAAGAGCCGCGCCAGGCGAATCAGGCTCGGATCGCGGTGTCACAGCTCACCCGCTCCTCAGCAATGAACGGTTGGAACAAACACAAGTGAGGAGTACCAGATACTGAGAGACCTAGGTAATTAACGCAAGACTGGTTGCATGCTATTTCAACCTAACTCCTGTACACATGTTCGTCCAGCATGAAAGTTGACAAGGTAATCAAAGTAAACCATATCCTCCACATCCGAGGTCGGCTCAACCCATCGTCCCTTCGCATGCTTCGTCAGCAAATGATTACGCTCTTCGATCGCTTGTTTGCCTTTCAAAAACCACTCTATCCTGTCTTGCCCATCGATGTTCTGCATAATTAATGACTGTACATATTGTGCCCGGATAACGTGCTCTCGCCCCCACCGAGAAACCTTTGACCTGTTGAGGCTCTGTTCAACGTGTTCTCTGTCCAAGTTAGCTTCAACCTACAAGGAAGAACTATAAACCATACCTTGCTTGGGAATATTCTTTCAGTCGATATAAACATAGAGCGACTGCAAAACGACCGTTCAGAGTATTATGATTTGCCTCTCCAAATAGCCGAACCCTTGCCTCCAACGACGCCTTCAAAAGTCCCAAAGCTTTGACGTGATTACCTACTGCAGACCAGATATTCGCAACATAAAACATATAGTGGTTTGTGAACGGATCGTCGCGCCCTTTCTCCCTTTCCACATGTTCGATTGCTTCTTGAGCCGTGGAGGTCGCTTGTTGATAATCCCCTTCTGAGATTGCCACCACTGCTAAGAGGATCTTGGAAATGAAGAATTGGAACTGGTCTTCACTTTTACCGAGGAGGCGGTGCTTCATTTTCAGGGACTTTTCACTAAAGAATTTTGCTTCACTGTACCTTGCCTCGTTGATGAGCTGTAATGCCCAATCATTGTAGCCGTTTGACAATAGGTTTTCATAATCAAGGCGGTGTTGATCCTGGGTAGAGATTCCAATGTATTTTTCTCTCAGTTTGAACACTTTCCACGTCATTTCATGCCCTTCTTGTCGGTTGATCAGTCCCCCGGTACTCCAGATAACACCCGCTCCATAGGCAGAGATGTTTCCAGCTAGAGTTCCGAGACTGTAGGTGACTGGCTTATAAGTATTATTGAACTTGATCTTAGGAGTCGTTGAGCTTTGGGGTGCAGAGGGACCAGCTATTTCCTCTATAGGAGATTTGTCGAGCTGTTCGCAGATTGCCTCTCCTGTCGTAGCAACGTCCAAGCAGGACTCAGCTAGACCTGTCTCATATAGATAGGCCGCAGCTGAGCATATCATTTCCGCGAAGGGGACAGATGGAACGAGATGATCCTGGTACATCCTGAAAGTACTGTGTATGTGCAGCACATGGGGGATGTACCGAGCAAAGAGGTCAAAACCAGTGAAATGGGGAACCATAATGCTAGATGGCCTAGGTAGCCGGCTGCAAAGCAGTTTAACACCTTCATCGAAGGCGTTTTGCCTCTCATTGTCGGTCAGCTCCGCAACCACGAAGCGCTGGACTGATCTATGCATCGAATACGCTCGTTCGGCAACTTCGCTTCTGATATCGACTAGGTTTCTTGAGCATAGGCTCTGACGTACATTTCTGCCGAACCTGGATCCACAGTCAGCAATATACCCTCGATCACCACATGAATCAGCTTACCACACCGAGGCTAGCTCATTGCCAAGGACGTCCTTCCCGGGGCTTGCCATGATTAAGGTTTCTGGAATGTCATTGGGTGAGAACATTGCCATCACGCTAATGACTTGGCGAGCAGGATCCCGGAGTTGACTGAAAGAGAGGTGGAAGACCAGCTGAGTTGGTCTTTCATACCAGGTGGGGTTTTTATCCGCCAATATGTGCTTAAGTGGTGCAGGTGATCTCTTGAGGGCCTCAAGGGTCTCCGTCAAATCAAGGTGGTTTTGTGAGAGGGAGCCTCCCAAGCTTACTAGCAAGAGAGGCAGGCCATCGACTTCTCTAGAAATGCTCCTGGCGAGTTCCAGGTCGGCGTTCCCTGCGCGATTATGATAAAGTTGGAGAAGCAGCCGCGAACCCAAATCCTCATTCAAGGGTTCAAGCTTGAAAATATGGGGCGTTCGCTCAGCCCAGTCGGAGTTCTGTGAGGTTACAAGGACGGACCCGTGATCGCAGGGAGGCCAGAACTTGTTGAGCGCTGATTGATCACTATCGGCATTATCGAACACTAGAAGCCAACCCGTGTCTTCGAAGGTTAGCAAGTGATATTTGAAAAGGAAACTGTAAGATTTAACAGTGTACTCACTGTCGCATAACCATCGTCGCATTGTATCTGTTGTTAATGAGCTTGGCCCCTGAGAAGCATCCTGTATGTTGAGCTCTGCTGCGAGATTCGCAAAGGATGTGGACAAAGCCGCCTCATTCTCCGCAGCCACCCAGAAGGTGAAAGGAAAATGTTCTTTGAACCGGAAGCAGACTTCGAGGGCTAAGTTGGTTTTTCCCACTCCGCCGATTCCAAAGATAACGCATGCCGTTTGTGACTGGCCGTCGTGAACTAGTGTATCTTTTAAGCTGCCCAGCTCCTCATCCCGACCAACAAACTGTTTGTTCCTCGGGAAGGGGACCGAGAATACGGCATCCTTCATCTTCAGATGTGACGAGATTGACGGGAGAACACTCTCCACCAAACTTTGATGTCGCTCAGCCTTCTCCCAGTGCGTTTGGCTCTCTCTTCTGTGATTATCGGCTTCTCTATCATGAGCAAACCTGGCTTCATTCTCAAACTCGACAGCGCTCTCTGTAATGGATTTGCAAGCGTCCTCGAACTTTTCAACAACTGAACTCAAAATAGAAGCTATTGGCCTCCCTGCGTGATAATAGTCTTAGTAGTAGTCCAGGGACAGCCTCAGAAAACTTACACCAAGACTTCTGCCGTAGGAATTTAATTGCGAATATACATGCATCTAGATACTGACCATAAATCTTAAGCAGGACGATCCCGAGTCGATTGTGGGTAGGGTATAGCTGAGTGTACTCCTCGAAACGCGGCATTGCGCGTGTCATATATCCCATATGTTCCTCAATGGCTTTCATTGCCCGGCTGCTTTGACTGAAGCACTGATAACAATCAGTCGATGACACTTAGAGCAAGATGACAACGAATACCTCGAGACAAACTAGCAAACCACCCCATATCTAACCATAATTAGCCATTTACATAGTAATTCCAATGGGTCTCTGCTATCTCTAGCTATGCGATCCAGTGATTGCTTACTAAAGACGAGTATGTAGGGTCAGACTGGATAAAAACTGAAATTGCACGAACGAATTTCTGCAGTCGTTCGATCACAGGGTCTAAACTCCTCAGCACCTTATTTGCTCTGGTTTTCCTTCGTTTTGAATGAAAAGCTTCAACTCCAACTTGGACCGCTTGGTAATCGTTGATGTGCACGATACTGGGAACTCGCGCATTCAAAAGCTCTTGACGTCGTTCCGCCACAGCCTGAGCCCAAAGGGCCTCAGTACCAGAACATGAGATGCTCGAATTACTATCCCGTTCGGCTTTGTACGAGGGTTGGCTACGGGTATTGCCCTGTGCCGGGTTGTCTGTTTCTTGGCTTGACATGGTAAAGTGGCATAATAAGACATGGGTTGGGGCCACAGGAAGACCAGGCCTCAAGCGATAAATACTGCATGAACATAATAACTCAAGCTGTGACGCTGTGTGTTTAATAATCGTGATTGCGGACAAAAGTGCGGAAACTTTCAAACCAGCCCCGAGTCGCCATGTCAACTGGTTTCAAACTCGAGTTGAGGCCTTCCTCTTCTGAGCCTCAATCTGATCAAGGCATCAGAGCCTACAGAGACGGTGTGAAGGAGCCAAAATATTGTACCTTCACTTTTAAGTGGTGTGATAGAAATGCAATTATGTGAGTTGTCGGCTGTCAGACATGTCTCAACTCCGCAGGAATAGCCATCTCACGTTACATCCTAACATTGGTCTCGCATCGTGAATAATAAACATGTAGTACTTTACATGAGAGTACGAATGATTGAGCCGCACTTCCATTATCATAAAGGCAACAGCCAACCGGTCCAGACCGTTCAGACATGCACGGTGACGAGGTTAGGCATGTGGCTCGTTGGGGGATTAATACCCAACCAGGCCACAATACCGCATATGGGGTTTCCTTATCATTACGTCTCAACCATTCTGTTCTACGGTGGCTCAGAGCCTCGTTTGACCCTCCAATATATCTCCGGGTCACCTCTCCTTCATTTTTTGGCCACCATGCTGAGCCGCAAAAGCGATTCATATCCTTTCATTGACCCTCAACGCTTTCAAGGGTTTCTCACCGGCCAAGTTGCACTTGTCAGCGGTGCTGGGCGAGGTATAGGCCGTGCTATTGCCTTTGCTCTGGCACAGGGAGGGGCCAACGTGGTGTGTGTCTCCCGAACGAAACGAGACGTCGACGATGTTGCACAAGAGGTCACGAAGCTGGGATGTGGGAAAGCTCTGGGAATTTCTGCAGATGTTTCAACAGATGGTGGCATAGCAGAAGTTATTGCGAAGACGAAGGAGGCATTTGGGCCGGTCAACATCCTTGTGAACAATGCGGGCGTCGACAGAATCGGATCATTGCAGCATGAGCAAGACTTCGCCACCTGGTGGCATGTATTCGAGGTGAACATGAAGGCCCCCGCCGCGCTGACGCAACAAGTACTCCCCGACATGTTGTCAAACAATAAGGGGGTCATTATTCACATTGGAAGTCGAAATGCCATATACGACCATCCTTTCATGACAGCATACTCGGCTTCCAAGGCAGCCCTACTGCGCTTCCATCAATGTCTTCACCTCGAGCTACAAGGCAGCAATGTTTACACGTACTATCTACAGCCTGGTGATGTAGCCACGAGGCTTATGGAAGACACGGTCAATTCTGAGGAGCTTCAATCGTCATCCAGGTTACATAAAATGGTGACAGATATGCAGAAACGCATGACCAGCGAAGAGTCTGACAACCCCCACCTCGCTGCCCATACATGTCTTGCTTTGGCAGCCCTACCTGAGGCTTCATTACTTAGTGGCATGTACCTGGACGCCAACCAGAACCTCGAGCAGATCTTAGAGGATCTGAACAGTGGAGAAGAAAGTAAAATTAGGAAATGGAACATGTACAAACTCAAGGCCGACGTGTGGTCGACCAGATAGGCAGATACTGGCTAGCCGTGGAACGGACCTAACCAGGCAGAGAACGGGATGCAAAGTTCTAGGACAACTATTTTTCTATAATGATCAGCCAAAGATAAAGAAATTAAAAACATAATAAATACTTCGTTAGTGCTGTCTATAGGACATAATGTTTTTAAAAATCCATAAAGAATGCTAATAGACTCTATTAATATTTTTTTACTTTCAAGAAGGGAAGTGTGGAGATGCAAGATCACTTCGGGTCAACACAGCATAGATTATGACGCAACATTCTCGTTGCTGGAGTTAGCCAACTTGGTCCAATAAACATCATGTAAACCCTCGCAGTTATCTAGCTTTTCAGCCTACTCTATGAGTTGGTTTCCCGTGTCGAATCCACGGTGCAAAATACTGGACGTCTTGTCTTCCTTGTTCGAGATATCAAATTCCTTTTGCATGATAATGGAGTATTGAATCAAGCCAAGCGCCGAGACAGCTACACCCGTGTATAAACCAATGCTCTCGCTTCAATACTTTTCCGCGGTCTGACGTCAGGCCCCAAGTCCTGGTTAAATGAGGCGTGAGGGCAGCCTGATAGAAATGTCAGTCTTCGTAAGCTTTTGGGTGGATCGAGCGGGTGTCTTACACTTCGCTTTCGCCTTTTCGTCTGAGTCGTACATCTTGAATAACAGAACGTCCTCACACTCCTGTCTGTTGATAAAGTACCACTTGTAGCTATCGTGCGGTAGCAGATAGTAGCTCTCGCCTACGTAAGAGCGGCGGACAACATCTACTTTTACCAATTTGTCTGTTGGTACTGTACTGCCATCCAAAACTGCGATGGGGAAAGATTCCACAGGACCTTCATATGGTCTCCAAACACTAGAATCAATCAGCCAAGTCCGAAATTGTTGTCGGAGAAATTACTTGATGATTCTCACACGGCCTTTAAGAATCTCCTCTGCTCTTTTGCCGGAGTGACGATGCACTCGATTAACTGCCGCTGATGCAGATTGATCTGGAAACATACATGCTGTCAAAATCTTTTACATAACTTCGGAACAGGAATACCGAGACGCCTTACCAACATGTACTGCGTTTACGGGTGACAGGCTGATAGATCTGTCGTCAAGATGGAGCTTTGTGCCGTTGGGAAACTTGGTCGTGGCTTCATCGCTCGATCTCATCTGGTCAAAGGTTTTAGCTCGCATCACCTCATTCAGTAGTTGTATGTTGCATAGCATCAGCCAAGAAAGTTTGGGACATACTCTCCAGTCAAACCATACAATCTCAGCGTCCTGGCCGACGGCGTCTCGTAACACCTCCTCAAGAGAGGGTAAGTAAACCTTTTCTACTGATTCTTGATCGAATTTGTTCACACAAAGACTCTGCCTGGCAACCATGAACCCGTGATCATCCAGATTGAATGTCTCAAGGCTCTGCTTCAAATCATGTACCGGTTCAGCCGGGCCCGGAAGAGTTGAGAAGTTGGAGGTGGGAAAGCCTTTGGGGGCATCCATATACAGGTAGTATGGCTTCTCATGATTGAACTTTTCTGCCCATTGGAAATAACCAAATCTGCCTTTGGTGTGTAGGGTCATGACGGAAGTGAGGTCACAGTTTGTTATGGGTGTGTTTCTGTACGGTGGTAGAGAAAGGTAGAAGGCATGTAAATTTGAGGGATTGCCCTGATTTATACGCAGAACTTCCTTGGACCCTCAAGCTGCGACATGCGGCTTGTTGTCCGTTGATGGGTCATCATCACCGCCACTTCTCGCAATTGTAACAACATCTTCATTCTGCTCTGACTCCGAAGCTTGATTGAAGAATTCCTTCCAGGGCTGTGCTCTAGCCTCCGGATCCTGACCGATCTGTCTAGAGGATGAGTTCTCCTCAGCAGTACTGTTGTTGCCAGGCATGATTGCAGTTGTGGAATAGTATCTACAGCTGTCAGAAAGCCTTGCATCAAATACGTCGTGACGAACAATAGGGGGGTAGACAAACTTGGTTTTCTTGAATCGATAATAAGCTCTTAGCTGGTCGTGAAGGATGCTAGTAATTCTCCTACGAACTTAATATCGAGCAAACTACACGGACCCTAAATATGTGTGAGACGCTCTGAGGCGAAGGATGCTCCCGTGAAACGAGGCTCTGCGATCAAAAGTCGATGCCACCATAATTGAGGTGCTTTCATGGCGTTTTTCGGTGACGATGGCGTTTCGCCTATAGCGAAATGCCAGTTGTCTGTGCATCGATGTGCAATGTCAATCGAATACAATCTCCCACCTGAGGGGGTGTATCAGGCACTGAGGTAATTGGCGGTCAGTGGTCATTCTGACACATGAATACGCCTCGCCGCAAATTAATGTAACTTAACAATCGCTCCTGCGCTCACCGGTCATCACTTGCGTTTATGACTAAAGATCACTAAAAATGACATGGATGTGTTAAAATGATCAATGGCATGACAAGAGTGTTGAATTGACCAGTTGGTTGAGCATTCCTGCGTTGTGAGCTGTAGTCCTGGCACAAACTACGGATGTTTGCCTCTGTTTGATGAGGCTGTGTGGTCAGCAGCTAATATTAATAAAGCCAACACCGGGTAACCCGGCGTATCCCCAGGATGACGGGACGTCGCTTCCGAGCCTGATCCTGTATCAAGCATGACGTATCGATAATGTCTTACTCACTGTCCAAACCATGTTTCACTTCGATATTGTCCTGGCTAAGCCGACATTCCAGTAGTGACACATCATTCTAATAGTTCAAGACACTACCCAGTCTAAAATCGCTCGTTGCCACAGCGCGCCAGGAATTAAATGTGAGTAGCCTGTCGGATGGACGTTACTTCTGTCCTTTCCCGACTTTTCGTGTAACTTTTGATCACACAAAGGTAAGTACAACATGGATTTGCAAGCAAACAGTTGTGCAGAGTCATACAAGCAGGCTCACCAGGAATTTGGCCCGGCCGTTTCCATACCAGCATTTAAGAGAGTGTCTGACGATTCGCTTAGCAGGTATCGCAGGAGGGGTATTAGCACCCTAGAGGCACCACAAAAGAGCTTCCTGCCCCCAACTCTGATCAATGCGCATCGCAGTTCCAAATGAATCCTAAGATGGTCTTATTCTTTGGGTGGTTGAGTCGCTCCGCAGAACGCCACAAAGCGACCAACTCAGTTCCCCATGGCCGTCTCAACAAGGCCAATGATGTTATTGGCCAGATCTGTAATATTTCGGGGGTTCCCGGAGCTTCGATTGGAGTAGTTCATGGCGGAGAGGTTGTTCATACCTTCAACTACGGCAAAAGCGACAAGGCAGCGGATATTGATATGACTTCGGACACCGTTCTCGGTGTAGGTTCAATTACAAAGTCATTTATAGCAGCGGGACTCTCGAACCTCGTGCACCAAGGCAAAGTATCCTGGAATACCCCGGTGAAGCACATCCTCCCTGAGTTTAAGCAGATCAATCCCTTTGTAGAAGAGGGTCTTGCTATCTCGGATATACTCTCACATCGAAGCGGCTTGGCTGGCTTTGGAGACATGAACATGGCTTTTCAGGGCGATGGAGATATGTTGCTTCCTACATCAAGTCTCCTCGACCTTATGAAAACGTTTCCGACTCAATTTCCCTTGCGGTCGGACTGGAGCTACTTCGTCTGGGGTTATTCTCTTGCTGGCGAAGTTATCCAGAAATTGAGTGGTATGGACTTGGCCAACTTTATCCGCGAAACCTTATTGCAACCACTCGGTCTTAACGCAACAACATTCGATCCAGACAGTGTAGAAAGGCGCAAATTCGCGAAGCCCTACGCTGGGCTGTCTGATGGCACAGCCTTCCAACTTCCTAAATTGCAAGTGTTCAAAGATACCTTCTTTGAAGCATCCGGAGGCCTGTATTCCAGCGTCAACGACATGATGTGTTGGTGCAAAGCAATGTTGGAGGCACTGCAGTCGGAGACCTCTGTTATCAAAGACGCTGAGTTGATGGCCAGCAACCATATACCAATTGAGAATCCGTCGCTAACAGAGCGGTCGTATGGTTATGGTTGGATTCGTACCCAACTTCCTGGTGTAGTTGGTGTTATTGGGGATAACGTGGACCTCCTTGGTGGCATTCAGGACCATCCAGCCCTCGGCAGCATCAAAGACGAGCCGCGCCTCATGATCTATCACCAGGGGAGCACTGTCGGCTACTACTCCTTCATAGCCATGTTTCCCAAAACTGAATCAGCTGTGGTTGTTCTTGTGAACTCCATTGCTCTTAGCGACGCAGCGGATTGGATCGCTCGTGTTATGATTAAATCCCTCTTCGACCTTCAGGATGATAAAGATTACGTGGCATTGGCTAAAGAGGCCAACAGTAAGGCAATCGAAGAATATGAAGTACTGAAACAGCAGATCAATGCCATTAAAGAGTCATGTATCGAAAAGATCTTCACTGAACGGAGCTCCTTTGTAGGCAGATACGAGCATCCACACAAACCCTTCCACATCGACATTTCAACTAGCTCTGACAACGATGCGGACCTGATTCTCCGATTCCAAGGACTCGAAGACCAGGCCTATACACTTCGGCGTCTTTGTGAATACCAATTTGAATGGTCTTTAACGCATGACGAGTCGAAGAAGAGGGGGAGATACCATAATGCTGACTTCGAGTCATATGTGTTTGAGTTCGAGATGGATAGAGAAAATCGCGCTGCGTCCTTGCTTTGGGCCCCAGACCCTCTATTTCCAGAACGAAAGGAGGTTTTTAACCTTAATACGGAGCGAGCCAATTCCAACCTTGTCAATGAAGTACAAAAAGCCATAGGTTAAGCAGCTTGCATACGTCGTGCAGTTCTTACGTGGGACGTTTTGGATACATTCACTCTCTATTATGTGGAAGCTCCATAGAGCTCAGTTGGTGGATATTTTGGCCTCGGCCCCCATGACAGGTTCTCGAGAAAGCGCTATGATACACACTGGTCTAGTCGTTTCTGACGGCAGCATGTAGTCTAGCCCACAAGGCATTTCTTGCTGTCAATACCATACTACCATGTCTACAATTACAGACAAGGATCAAGGCAGGATCCAAACGCTGCTAAAATACAGACACTTCCCTATTCGCAAACCGGTGGGACTAAACCAGTGTTTGAACTAGTCAATTTGGTCATCCTGTCTTGTCTTCGTCCTGGACGCAGTTTGAGCCTATGGTTTAAATCGGATCTCCAGTGACATTCTGGAACTTGTTGCAGTTTCTAGCCAGACCCTCTTGTTGCGGCGAATGATTCTCAGCTCCATTAGTTGCGGTTGGCTTGTGTATAGTCAAGCTAAGCTTAGCAGTTGGTGTTCCGGGAATACTAACGCAATAGTAATAGCTAGCCTAGATACTATTGCAGTCTTTTCTAATAGCTGCATTCCACTTATAGAAGGGATTATAGTCAAAGATACCGAAGTTAGAGACAATCTTAGCGCATATCTTGCCCTTCGCGGCCTTGTGAAAGGCTATATAGCTCTCAATCAGCCCGTTCTGAGTAGGGCTGTTCGCCTCCTCGGTGACCGTGGGCTCCGGTTCGGAAACCTCAGTTGAAGTCACACCGGGGTCTTCTGGTTCTTCAGGCAGGCCGTGGTTAATCTCAACACAGTAGGAGTGGCCGACCTTGATGCCAGAGCAGTTATCGCCGATAGTCGGGTTCTAGGGGCAAAATAAAATGATAAGCCATGGGAACCATAAGTCGAGCTAGTAAATAGAATGGATACTTACATATTCCGAGAACTCCTGCTGTGTGAGAGCCAAGTCCGAGAGCCACAAAAGACAGTCGATGTTATCGAACCAGGTATCATAATACGTGCATTTCGGTGTAATACCTGGGTCAGTAGGACCTTCAGGCTCAATGTCACGACGGACCCTCTTGCTTCTAGCCGCAGTGACACCAGCAACCAATAGGCCTTGGGTGACAATGGAAGAGAAATACATCATGGAAGATTACTAGGTCTTTACAATGAGTAGCTGACCAAGCATTGATAGACAGCGATGACACAAAGGAACGAGTGAACTTGAAGGGGTATGATGGAGATTAAATATGGGTTATCCGCCACGTACCTAGTTGACCCTCTGTGTTGGCCGCGTTGCCGAACAAGCACTAAAGACAAGCGAAGGGTCGATCCCCTGCCCTAGTGGGTTGATTCAGAACGTTATCTTCCGCACCAATAGTCGATTGTGTTGGCGATAAGTATCGATTGGGCATGCAACTCTCAGTCCAGGATGTCAGGAAATCAAGCTGAGGGACTGAAGTCAATTGACAGCTAGCCTCGGTCGCGTCTATCGGAGTACCAGGCACAAAAGCAGTCATATTCTCAGGAGCCCAATCTCCAGCGTTCCGAACAGATCCCACTTCAGATTGAGTCAACGACAGAGCGGCGATGATACGAGGTCTTTGGTAAGAAGCTAGTCAGCAGTCAGGGAGTCTGTACGATAGAGGAACGGGCGCGTGAATTCTCTCTCCATGTGAGTGCCAAGACCAGAGATTTTACGTATTTTGCAGAATCAACAGGCGGAGCTGTGTCTGTGTCCAGGTCTATCCCGTAAGGTGTCATGACTTGCAAGGATCTTGAGCTGTTGGTTCTAGCAAATCCGGAGCCGCAGCAGTGCACTACTACCCTGTTCGTGACAAAAGGCCCACTCTAATGCAATGCTGCGTTGGTTGAAAGATCCGACGCAGTGAGACGGGCCGGAAGAAGAAAGCTCATCGAGAGAAAAGAGGGCTTTTCGCGAGACGAGGAGATGGGAGGAACTTGATCTGAAGCTCTTATTTCAGGCGTCCAGCCAATGGTTTAGTTGGTTTGAAGTGTTTGAGCATTGTCTGCATCAACCGGAGCCCGACATATGTTCATGTCTTACATGATATCATTGTTGTTGATTTCATATGCTTCTTTGTACATTTCATTTTGGTTGCTGTAGTGTCGCCATCGGCGAATCTCCGAACAATTTCCAGTGTAGTGAAGTGCTATATCCCCGGGCCAAACTTGCTGCGCAAGGCCATCTTCAGTGCGGTCAAATCGAGAGTTCTCTCCAGCCGGTCATCATTCCACATAAGGTATGTCCATAAATCTAACAGATAGCCTGTTGGGATCCTTACCCACCCATAACCCATATAACCATCCCATGATAATGAAACGGCCTTGACAATGGATATACCTCTTTCTATATCCTTCAGGACTGCCTCATCCGCAAGCAAAATAAAGTCAAAGAGATAATCCGCCATGCCTTGACCCTCACGAGGCCTTGTGCTCACGCGGAGCTTCATATTGGTTCTCTCTATGACTTCAGTCTCCTTGAACTTTTCGGCGTTACAGAAATCCCGGAGGCCACGGACATCGAGTCCATCTAGTAGTGTGGGATCTTCACGGACTTCGAGATGGAACAATTCCTGAACTCCTCGTCTATCATCTTGATCTGTTTCTTCCTCATCTTCGTATATTCCAAACGCCAGTTTGGTCTGATGCCTCAGGGAATACAGGAGCGATTTCCAATGCTCGTCAGACTCTTCGCCATAGTAAGTGCGGTAGATGGTGAACCCCCATTTGCAGTAGTAATGGTTGTTTTTGGCTTTCTTCCTCCCTCCAGGTTTTAACCTGGTCCCGCACGGAGGATTCCAAACGTATGCAATCATCTGTTCAATAACGCCAGACATCTTGACAGAGGTCGATTATGAGGGTACGGCTGGTGAGTGTTGTGACTTTCGAGAGATCAAAATATAGAATAAGGGACTAATATGGAGTGAAATAAAACAGGGAGGAGAAAAGTAAAAAAACAGATAGCTATATATATCCCCGCATGGGGTCTTCGCTCAAACTACTAGCATGTTTATTAGAATACTGAGCGACCTTTACGTAACTATCACTTAATGCATATCTACTAAATAATTAAATAAAGACCTGGGGCTATAATAAAATAAACTGAT
Organism: Fusarium aywerte; assembly: GCA_013186375.1. Lineage (NCBI taxonomy): Eukaryota > Fungi > Ascomycota > Sordariomycetes > Hypocreales > Nectriaceae > Fusarium > Fusarium aywerte. Next base: position 43,917 of record JABCQV010000026.1, read on the forward strand.
CTTGAATCATCCTCAACAGAACCTGTTCGCTAGTCTCGGAGATCTGCATCGCTGTCTCACGAAGGCCTTGACTATAACTATTGTAGGTACCTGAGGTGTAACTGACTGGAACGCTGGACAGTAGCACTGCAAGACTAATTTAGTAACTGCGCGATACATTTGTAGCCCCTGCAGCCTGTAGACTAAAGACGGGCCGCTTCACTTGAACGAGCTGCGATGCGGAAACTAAAACCAAATGGGAAACTAGCGTGCCTGTCAGCCTGTCAGAACTCCCACGTTTCCTACTATACTCCACAACCCTGCTTTACGCAAATACTGTAATAAATTATCTTTGGCATCCTGGCATCGTATTTATTCGGCCCTTTGAATCCTTCAGGTAACTCGGATGCTGTCATGCCATGTCGTGAATTTTTCAGACCCCAGAAATAATCGCGACTATATCCGAAAGCCCGTACTGTCAGGCGACGCTCGGAGATTTATTGTACGTTTTCAGGAAAGCGTTGGATGATAAGAGCTTAGATTGGTTGGGCATCTGCAGCCTCATTTTAACTACCGAGGATTGGGTCTAAGCGAGCTAACAGGGCCCTTTCTGTCAGTGGAGAAAGAAAATCATTCCATCCATTAGAGGGCTCGCGGTTCGAGTGGAAGTGCTATTTGATACAAGGGATGAGTGTGTATAAAAGCAAGGCAGTCCCATAATGTTTTACCTGGTTCTGTCCACCTGAGATATCGCAGACTTGACGCAATGCGTTTATCTACTCTTTTCGTCGGGCTCATTGGGAGCTTCGCCACAGCTCGCAGTATTGAGAGCAGGGCTACGACGAAGACTGTTTTGTCCCATTACATGGTATGAACAATTATGACATTATGTTTGGGCTGACTGCTGATTTTCTTTAAGTTAGGTGACATCACCGAGGAACACGCACACAAGGATATTGACGATGCTATCGCAATGGGGTATAGACTGTGCTCGGTATTGATGTACTTGAAAACTAATGCGCATTGATAGCCTTGATGGATTTGTCCTCAATGTGGGATATCCGAAGCTCGACTGGGTAGCCCAAACACTGAGTCATCTGTATGGCTACGCCGACTACCTCGCTAGCAAAGGGAGCAAGTTTAGGCTGGCTCTCTCGCTAGACCTTTACGCGACAGGTGCCTGGTGCTACGATAAGACCCTCGGTCCTGATTGCGGAGGCGTATGTTGGACTTTTATATCTATTATCACTGAGCCATTCGCTAACTCAATTAAAAAGCCCAAAGAATACGATGCGATACTAAAAAGCTTTCTCGGTCGCGACTCATACTTTCGCTATGGTCCAAACAACTTTCCTTTTGTCACCAGTTAGTCCCACTCCATGCATCATTGATCAAGGCTAACATAGTATAGGCTTCAGCACTGGCAATCAAACCGACAAGCAGTTTGCCGCCTGGAAGAAATCTTTTGCTAACGAGATATATTTTATGCCTGGGATCGACGATACACCCGGTTTTTGGGAAAGCCATCCAGCCTGGTGGGACTACTGGGGAGATCTTATTGACGGCGCCAGTGCATGGGAATCAGCCTGGCCTGAAGTCAGTGGAACCGAGGAGGGCGATATGTCGAGGGACATCAACGTCATGGGCCCCTTGCAAAAGAAAGGCAAAACTTATATGATGCGTATGTTATTGGTGTCGCTACTGCTAAGCAGAAACTAACCTATCCCAGCTATCAGTATGCTTCAGTATAAGAATGCGGTAATTCATACCTTTTGTGAAAGTAACTATATGATTAGAGACTAATGTGTTATGAACTTAGTATGGCGCCAACCTCTACCGCCGTGGTGAGATGAACATGGTTAAGCGGATGGAAAACATTCTCAGCATGGATCCCCAACCGGATCTAATTCAGCTCTTAACATGGGTATATTACAGCTAATCTACCACGTTGTACATTTCACAGCTGACATTATATAGAACGACGGTCCAGAAAGCCACCACTTTGGCAATCTGTGGCCCGAACAAAACACCGATGCGCAACCCAACCAATACGCCAGTCCCGAGGGCTCAGATCACACGGCCCTTCAGTCTCTATACGCGGCATTTATCAACGCCTGGAAACGTGGCGGTTCAATGGTTCCTTCCTTTTCTAAGAGGGATGAGGCCCTGCCCCAGGGCGCTTTATGGCACAAGAGCATCTTCCAGGATACCACCTGCCCTGGTGGACAATCAGATGTCAAGTACTTCCAACCGCCAAACGGTACTGATGCTGGTCTGGATGCTTTGCACTGGGCCTTGGTCGTTCCCTCTAATGCAGTCGGTTGGACAGTTGATGTGGTCAGCAATGGCAGGAGCATTAGCTCCAAAGCTCTACGAGCCGGCCTTAACTATGGCACCGTCGCAGATGGAGTTGAACAAGGTACCCAGCGACTTGTTATCCAGAATGGCAAAACTGTTGTTGCTGGAACAGACCGTGGAAGGTGTCTTGCCAAAGAGTGCCATGACGGCATTTACAACTTCAACCCCCAGATCATGCCAGTCAAGGGCGACTTTGATAATTCCGACTGCTGGCAGGTTGAGGGTGAGCCCATCTTGGACTACAAGAATGCACAGGTGTTGGGGACTACGCTGGGCCCCCGAGACCCTGGCCGTGGACATGGACATGATCATGGCTCAATATATCATGATGACCCTTTTGAAGTATACAATGGTTGCGACATAGATGACAAGGAAATCATCCGCCAGTCGTGGCGGGACATAGTCACGATCCTCAAAAGGATAGGCCCCTTCGCACCGAAACATTTGCTGGAGACGAGGAATTTCGGATTTGATATTAAGGACAGGGTCGAAGATGGTTTATTTATCCAACGTATGGATAAGCCCCCTGCTCCCCATCATGTACTGACTTTGATCCTGCAGAAGTTTTCACCAACCTCAAAACCTTGTATGAAGATTCTTCAGCAAGGGCAAGAAGAAGAATTCGCATATCCTGCAGGCAGGACATTCCACGGTTTAATGGGGCCCATAATCAAACATGTGGCGACGTTGGGAACCAAAGGATCGGCGGCTACGCCTTCGATGATGCGATGAGTTCCCCGGGCGGCACAATCGTACTATGCAAACCGTGGTTTGAGCCAGGAGTAGAATCCTTGGCAAAAATCAGTGACGAGCTGAATAGGTTCCCGGCGACTCGGAATGAATCCTCTTACATGGATGGAAAATACCGACAGCTGCTCCATGAAATGGTTCATCTTCCATCTGTGTCTTCGCTACTTTTTGGGTCCGGAAGAGGTATGTAGAATCCTTTCGGCATGAGGTCTAGATCTTACTGACCCTTGCGCTAGATGAAGACGTGGTCATTAAAGATCACTGCTTCACTAAAGATCAATGCGAGAACAAGTACAAGGCGTACGGGCCATACAAGGTTGAAAGGCTTGCGGCTAGGAAGGACATCGAAGAAAGGCGCTTGTCAGCGAAGAATGGTAAGTGAGCTACTCATATGCAATAGCTTGTGCTGACCCTTGCTGCCACAGCCGATAGCTACGCCTGGTACGCAGTTGAGAAGTTCTTTGTTTCGCTCTACGGGACCATGCCAAACGCCGCTTATCTTCCAGGCAGAGACGCCGATGCCACCACGACTAGCCAGCCAGCGCCAACACAACAACCTACTAGTATCAGCAAGACCGAACCGAAACCAACAGAGCAACCCACTACATACGATTGCAAGGGTAGTGGCATGTGCTCGCTAAGTACCTTTGAGGTCAAGTACTGTGACCACGCGGTCAACTATTTGTTGCGCAATGACGACCAGAACTATGGCGATGGTAAGGCTCTTGATGGTAACTGCTGGGCCAATTCCGCAGGGTATGGGTGTAAGGTATTCGTCACGGGCACGGGATGTACTCTCAGTGGCAATGAGATGTGGTGGAAGTACCAGGATCTGAGGGAGAAAGGAGGATGTGGGAGGTGTGGCAGTGTTCACTACGGGAATGGTTGCCGATTTACTGTCAACTATGTGACTGGATGTGACAATAGTCTATAGATAGAGAAAGACTGAGATTGTAGCTGGAGTAATCCTGGTTAGCTCCCTCTTCACTTTTCAATGACCATTTCATTCTTATCGGCCGGCACGCAGATCCAAAGTACATACAAATCACTTTCCATTAGAATCTTTTTGCACAACAAAGCATATAACTACCATCAACATATATCGCTACGGCAACTCATTACGTTAGAACTTCAGTATCCGCGCGGACAAGACGCTGTTATCAAGTTTCTCTTGAAGCAGAGAATCGACCGATAACCACAACCAACTTTAGTTTCACGCCACTATCGGTTTCAGCCGGAAAGGGACATGAAGCTACCGTTGAACTGTTGCTTGCTGATAACTAACTGCGATGCCATTTACTATTAGTTAAAAGGCAGTTATACTAATTGATAACAACCTATAACACGGAGTAGCTTTACAGACAGATCTTTCCCAAAACATTCGTATATTAGATAGATGCCTGTTGAAGGCATTTCACTATGAATCCCCACGTCCCCCCTACCCTCTTCCCAACATTCCTCTCTCTCCTCCGGTAGATTACTCCACAATTCACTCACTTAGGTGAACAAGTGCGAACACACTCAGTTAGGGGGAGCAGTACCAACACACTCAGTAATGAATCGTCCCTCAAGCTCGCCGTTTACAGTCTGAGGAACCCAAATCTGAACAGTAGTGTCCTGCTCGTTAGACCAGAGGCCCTCATACATAGTAAAGACAGGTGCGTAGTAGACATTGGCGTTCTGAGGGCAGTTACCGCTGGTGTACTCGAGCGACTTACCAGCGCTGTAAGACTCCTCATAGCTGGTGGAGATCTCCATGGATGCACTAAAGATTTCGAACAAGCCGGCAGAAACACCGGCGGAGACACCGACGCTGATGCTGTACGATGAAGATTGGGTCCAGGTCTGGGTCACGCCGGGCGAAAGTTCTAGTTGGTTGACTCTCTGGCGGGTGCCGGGCTTGATGACGCCCTTTTGAGTGACGAGGTTGATCCAGTCACCCTTGTCCTCCTGTCGCTTTGCAATGGCTGAATCATTCGAATCAATGACCTTTGAGAACTTGACATCGCGATACTTTCCAAATAGTCGCTCATAATCGGCAAGAGAGTAACCGCTCTTTTTGACAGGCAAGGAACGGCGACGAACCGCACCACCCGTGTTGCGGATGACCTCGAAGAACTGGCCTCCGCGGTTTTGGTTGGTGTAGCGGCCACCGAGATCCTGGGGTCTGCAGAAGGTGTCTACAGTCTGAAGAGAGATGGCCATGAACCCATTATCGGTTCCTTGGCATTCATCGCCAGGGAAGCACTGGCCAAACTGGCAGGTACCATATTTCCATGTCTGACACTCCAACGTAATGTCTGACTCCTTGCCACAGTTTCTGGTTAGCTCGGTAGGGTCGCCGACTGTCCAACCCAGTTGACCCTTTAGGACGTCGCCTATATAAATATGATCAGTATCGGGTATACTGCAACGGCTGACTTGGGGTTGTCAGAGACTTACAGTCGTTCCAGTCAGGTGAGCCTTCGCGGTTGCAATCGGCAATGATGCTCTGGGCAAGAGTGCCAGAGGCAGAAAGGAGAGCAAGGAGAGCCTGAGTCTTCATGGCTGCGGGTGAATCAAATGGTTGTTAAGATGAAGTTGATCGATGAAGAGATGGGAGGCTGATGATTTGGACTCAGAGAGGGCAAACTGTTCGATGTATTTATACATAAATATTTATTTAATATCACTCCGTTATTTAAGCAGGCTGTTCTTCCTATGAATCGTATCACAACATTTCCTTGCTACATACAAGATCACA
>JABCQV010000027.1:0-135147 GCA_013186375.1 Fusarium aywerte
TTTAATTAATTCCTAACTGTTACTACTATAATAACTATTATAGAGTATTTAATTAATAAGGAAGTAATATAGTATTTTATTAATCTAGAGCCTTTTTGCATCAAGTAGAAAAAAATATATATCTTAAATTAAAGGTTTCCAGCCTTATGCTAACTTAGTCTGTCTTTCCCTTCCTTGCAGTAATATACTGCTGCTCCTATGCCCTGATATCAGTCTTTCTCGCGATCTCTGTAGGATACCAAGCGCTCGGGTCACCGCCAAGCCGTCATAGGCCACTACGCCATCTGGTAGTGACCGATGGTTACATAACTGCTGCGCCAGGTCCCATCCATCGCAAAGTGCCAGGTTAGCCCCAAAACCAGCAAAGGGGCTTACAGCATGGTTGCTGTCGCCAATGAACACGACTGGAACCGCGTCTATCTGCTCATGGCGGAAAGGCCTCTTGTCATGTGCGTTAATCGCAAATACAGTCTTTGGATCGGTCTTGTAGACAATAGTGCGAAAAGGCTCTTGAAGGTCTTTGCCAAGTTCGAGTCCTCGCTCAATGACCTGCTGTACCATGTCCTCGTCGTTGAGCTCTAGCCGTGGGATTTGAACCGCCTCAAGATGGCCAACACCCCATACCACGCTCTTCTTGTCGGATGGGGAGAAGAAACACGATACGCCAGTTCCGGAGAGCATGAACCCCCAGTCTTTGTTTACCGGGGCGGGAGGAGGCCCGTCGAACCGGGAAATACCACCGCGCAGGATTGCCCCAGCGAACTCAAGGCCGTCCTCTGGTCGTAAATATGTCCGTATCTTGCTGTTTGCTCCATCCGCAGCGATGAGAACATCGCAGGTTTCCTCTGACACCTTTTCATCTTCATCGTATCCTCTTGCGACTTGGACACACACTCTACCGTCGTCGAGTCGTCGGGCTGAAAGGCAGCGAGAGTTCCACTGTACCGAGTCGCTTCGTCGAAGATTGTTGTGGAGGACTTGTCGAAGACCCTTCCTTGCTATCCGGATGCTGGCCGATGGTAACCCGTCAATGGGCTTATGTCGAAAGCTTGCATATTCGTCCCAAGCCGGGCCCCAAATCTTGAAAGCACCTTCGTTGTTCAGACCAGAAACGGCATTATCTAGTGTTTGTTCGAGAAGTCCCAGCTTGCTCAGTGCGACAAGCCCTCCCGAAGTGTCATAGCCAGCTAGCGATACCGTATAGCCTTCCCGCTGAGCGGTCAGGTCCGGAGAATGGCGGTCGTAGAGGATGATGTTGGGCTCTTTCAAACGAGGATCCCAGAGTTTGCGCAAGGCGATAACGAAAGCTGATCCTGCGATGCCTGCACCAGCGACGATAATTTTCTTGCCCTCCAGAAAGTGTTGTTGATTTGGTTCCGTGTCCATGTTTCCGACGTGTGCATCAAGTTGTTGTAGAAAACTAATTTTGCAACGATCAGCGGTCAGACTTAAATATTTGTGACCAAAGTCTGACCTCACATGGTTTCGACCAAAGAAGTAATTCGTCTGTGGCACAGAAAGAAAAAGTATTCTCCTTTATTAATGATACTACCAAGTAAGCGTCGTGTAAGTCGCGTGCATACACTGGTATCCTCTTTAGTGTACACGGATTGCCTAATTGGGTTCTGACAGGGGGGTTCGGAGGGTTTCTGGAGTCGATGGAGGATCTGAAACCCGCCTCGGCATTTCCCAGCTGTTTGGAAAAGGAAATTTTATCCAGTGGATGAGAGGCTGATGAATGACATACACACGCAAAGTAGGCACGGATTAAGGGGCAAAGGTCAGTGAGCGCCGCTCAAAATAGAGGCAGAGCCTACATACTTGTACCAACCACGTTCGATAATCACAGATCATCTAGGTAAAACTCGTACAAGGCTTGGTCGCGAGCAGAATACTTCGAGACCCCAACAGCCTTCACCTTGATGCACCTTCTGGTTAGCAAGGGTCGCTGGACTACCCCCCTTATCTGGGGTTACGGATAGACCAGATCAATCAAACAGGAAACTTAGACATTGACGACTGTGATCTCGAACGAACAGGCATTTCGTGTACTGTATTCGTTACACCATGGTTTGAGAATGGTCCTATACGATGGTTAATGACATTCGTTTGATTGGCTGCTTGAGTCGCATGTCGTGAAGCCAACTGAATTGCTACTGAGTCCATGGTTGTGGTGATAATATTAACGAGTCGCTGTGTATCATTTCAGCATCCTACCTGTTTATTGTTGAACAAATAGTTAAACAGCGAATGTGGTTCTCGAAGATTATTAGTCCAAGAGGTAGATACTTCTAATCTGTTAGATGCCTATTCACTGGTTTTGCATTTCTTACCAAGCGCAAATTCGCACCATCACCCCGCATTGACACCCTCTCCCCTCCATCAAACTTCCCAAACCCCACCAAAATATTCATTCTTGTGACCACCAACTTTATTAAACAGAAATCCATCTTCTGCCATCGCCATGGCGTCCGACCTTTCGGCTCCTCCCGTGCTATCGACACCGGACGACCATATTCTCGAGGTTCCTGCTGCCGACTCCATCCCGACCTCGACGCTCTCCGACGATGCCCTACGCACAACGTACGAGGTCGTTCGCACGGCCGACGAGATCCGCGCTGGAGGATGGAAACGAATCGGTTTACAGTTCCCAGACTTCATGCTCGTCGATGCTCCTCGTGTTGTAGAAGCCTTGTCAAAGGAACTCAGCACGCATGATGTGCAACAAGAGACCAAACTAGAGAGGAGGATATACGTCCTCGCTGACAGCAGTTACAGCGCCTGTTGTGTCGACGAAATCGCTGCAGAGCACGTCTCAGCAGATGTTGTAGTCCATTATGGTCGAACCTGTCTTAGCCCTACAAGTCATCTTCCCGCGATATACGTCTACACCAGCCACGACCTAGATTACGAGGTGACACTCAACGAGATCAGGAAGGAGTTCAGCGACAAGACTGTCAAGTTGGTCATCATGGCCGACCTGACATACCAAAACCATGTCGATAAGGTAGTGTCACTACTGAAGGAACAAGGCTACAACGATACGTTCTCTACCGCTGTGACCCGCGACCCTGCCGCTTTGATTCCCAACCGCAAGATCCTTTCAGACAAGGCTCATGACGACGAGCATTGGAAGGCCTACTCGATCATTCACATCTCCGACCCTCCCTCGTCGCTTCTGCTTGCTCTCTTCACACGCTTCGCCTCGTTGCACGTCCTCTCTACGCCCTCCCCAGCCCTGGAAAACCCTACAATGCGCACAGCAGGTCTTCTTCGTCGACGATTTGCCAAAGTGCTGTCTCTCGCTTCCGCAGGTGTCATCGGTATTCTTGTCAACACACTATCGGTGGCGAACTATCTGAGTTCCATCAACACCCTCCGCGAGAAGATCGCACGAGCAGACAAGAAGAGCTACACTATTGTTGTGGGCAAACTGAACCCCGCCAAGCTGGCAAACTTTGCTGAAGTTGAGGGCTGGGTCGTTGTGGGGTGCTGGGAGAGCGGGTTAATTGAAGACGACACTGGATACTGGAGACCGGTTATCACACCTTTCGAGCTCGAGGTTGCGCTGATGAGCGAGGAGGAACGTGTCTGGGGTGGCGAGTGGTGGGGAGGTATCGAGAAGCTTGGGCTCAACGACAAGCCAGAGGATGCGACCAAGGAAGTTGATAACGCTGCTGTAGAGCCAGACGAGGAGTTTGACGATGTCGCTGGTGGCGTTGAGGGAGAGGAGTCTGCACCCCCTGAGTTCGACATGCGGACTGGAAAGCTGGTATCCTCAAGTCGTCCGATGCGACTCCCGGTTCGCAAGAACCCTTCTACAACAGCTGCTGTCGAGGCCAATGGCGATAGTCAACCTAACTTCTCACAGCAGAACGATGCTCTTATCAAGCGCAGTGTTGGCGAACTGGCAAGTATCAACGGTGTGGCCAGTCCAGGAGCTGAATTCCTTCGTTCCGGCCGTACATGGCAAGGCCTGGGTACCGACTTCGACAATGAGGCTAGTACACTAGTCGAGGAGGGCAGGAGTGGTGTTGCGAGGGGATATCAAGTCGGTGAATCAGGTCGACACTGATGGAAGGTTACGTATAAAAGTGATACCATTTTAGCATCATACGGCGTTGGGATATAGACAAAAACATGGGCGTATTTTAATGGTTCAGACAGCAGTTATTGGTGTACTAAGTTCATGGTTCTTTATTTTTCATTGACTCGTGTAAAAATGTATTCATAGTATATACAGTAGAATCATCAACCGGAACAGCCACCAGGGCATGAGCTGCGGCAACACCATTATCTAGCTAAGAACGTTCCTTCATCTTCAGCTTCTTTCATCTTCCTCTGAAGCAAATGAGAGACAGATCCATCGTCAACATGGTATCATGTTGGTCATAAATCCATAAAAATAAATCCTTGCACAAAATGTGAAATATGTTCTAGGAGATTTCATAATGCATTAAGCGGCTTTTCCTTGCGGCAATCGTCAAAGGGGTGTATTGACAGCTTGCGCAGTAGTCCTCAAGGTGGTGAAAGGGGCAAGGGCCCCTGGCGCGAGGCACGATGTGTTGTGCTCGGGTTCCCATCCGGGACAAGGGACAAATTAAGAGTGCTCGCGAAACTGCCATCTGGCGATCGTTGGGCTGGGGTATTGTGGTACTCGGGCATGTATGTAAGTGGAGCGCAGGATAAGGCCGAAAAGGCGGTATCCTCAAGTGTGTTGTTGTTCTGGTCCGTGCTTGCAATCGAGTCAATCAAGTTAAGCCAAGCGCAGTAGCCGTACTCCAACTTAGACATAGACACGGCGAGAGTGAGGACGGCTGCGGCTGCCAGAGTGAGAGCGGCTTCGGTGGCTGTGACGGCTGGAGTGGTAGGATCGGCGAGAAGAGTGGCGGCGGTCATAGGCGCTCATGTGTCCACCGTGCATGAAGGCAACGACTGAGGTGATGGCGAAGAAGATGACATTCATGATGCCAAACGCCCAACAGGCCTTGAGCATGGAGCAGGGCTTGTTGTTGACGAGGTCGTAGCTGGGGCCAATGACACGGACATCGCCAGCGGTGAGGTCCCAGTCGTCGGCACGGCGAATGCTGACGCAGTTGGTGTTCTGGACGTAGCGAAGATAGTAGACGGCAGCAATGAAGGCGCCGAAGAAGAGGGCATCGACGAAGGCGACAAAGTGGGCGTTGGTCGAGGAGCGGTGGTAGCTGAAGAGAGTGAAGATTGCCCAAGCGAGAGCAAGAACCGAGACGATGAAGAGGATTAGGATAGAGTCGGGTGTCAAGGCGTTTTGCTTGACAAATCCATCGACGAACCAGGCGAGCATGCCCATACACGGGATCTAATTGATGAGATGTTAGTTTGAATGCTCACTATAAGTTGTAGATGAAGGCGATGGTGTTTTACTTACCAGAGTGAGAATCTGAAGGACCCGGAAGAAAACGAAGAACATTGCGAAGAGCATCGTTGCGGTTTGTAGCTGAACAGCTCTATTCCGAGGGTGTAGTGGGATATGTCGTACAGAAGTCGCTGGTTGTAATATATTCCAACACTTGGTGTTGCGCAGGTCAAAGAGCGCGGAGTTTATTTTTTGGCAACAACAGAACCGTACAAGAACGGTGATGACGTGCGCAGTGACTTATACGAACGAAGCTTTATGCTGAGGGTATAAGCAACGCTGTTATAGTCGGTCAGCGGAGGGTGACTAAATGAGTGGTCGTCGATGATGATGATGATGAGGGAAAAGAGGGAGGATCAAGAATTGAGAGAGAGAGGAGAAAAGAAGGAGCTGAGGGTGTGTGGGAAGAAAGACGTGATTTTGTAGCAATTTTCGAGTTGTTCAAAACCTGGCTTGATCATGGTTCAACTTGCTTGGTTTGAATCTTGAACTACTACTGCACTGCAACAACAGCTGCAAATGCATTTGATTTCGGGTGGTTGGTGCTTGGAAATAGATGGCGCAGGACCACGCGGAAGGTGTGTTAATCCTTGTAAAAAAAAACCACCTGTGGCACACCCCTGTTGCTTCAGCGTGCCAATTCAGTGGTTGGGCTCTGTTAGCGCCTGTTTACCTTGACTTGCTAATAAGAAAAGAAGTCTTGGGCTTATCTTGTTGGGTTTATGCTTGTCCGTATCATGAAATGTCGAGCCTGAAAATGGAGATGAAAAGTTTATGCATTTGTATCGGGTTGACTCGTACCCGTCGGTGTAAGCTGGAGTATTGTTATTAGTCTATCATTCATTTCCCCAGATTTCCCGTCTACTGTAATTATTTAGATTTCTTCCTTTTCAACGGTCTTCCTGGGCCGGTGATGCCGAAACTGAAAACATGACGTCGATCTGCACTAGCAATGCAAGCACTCTACAGCCAAAATTGAACCAAATGGTTGAGGTAATTGTATCGCAAATAAGACAATCAATAATTCTAGACCCTTTTCGCTGGGACGTCATCAGAATTCGAGAGGCTGGTTCACTCACTCACTTACATGTAAAGAAATATCACAAAACAAAGCTGGCTGGGACCGCTAAATGATTCACCAAACAGGACCCTTGAACAAAGCAACCCCTGGCTAATAGTCTTTAATATGGAGCACGGTACTCTGTACAGAGTACTAATGATTCCATAATCGCTCTCTTACACCGGTGGCTGGTAAAGACGCAGGGTTCAGATGCATGCGCCAGATCGTTTTGTTATCTTTTATTCAGGAACATGATCTTAAACGCGCATGAGGCGCTGCTGGACTGGACCGTTCCGCACGTTTCAGACCTTGAAAATATAGTACAGTACCTTTTATGTACTCTGTATAGATCTTCCCATTTCGGCAGATCCGCATCGCAGTAGCACATCAATGGAGCCTTTTTTTATGGGGATATCTCTTTGTTTTTAATCGGTGGCTGGGTATCTTGGCATCACAGTCAAAGATCAACAGGTACCATCTAATGCTGCAGAATTAGTTTCACTATTGTCGTCTATATACTCTTTACAGTATCCGTAAAGTCTAGTCTAATTACATCCATCACTCATTAAATCAAGTATACAGGTAATGGGTCACTACAGGACTCTCATCGGCCTCTCCGGATTCTATCTCTGAGCGCTGGACTGAACCCCGGGCCCCTGCCCGAGTCCGTGCCGGTTGATCCATCAAACTCGGTGCTCCAGCCTCTGACCGCTCCGTCCGTGTTCATTTGTATTGGTAGATCAAGTTCATTGATGAGACTCATATCGACATCGTCAACATATTCATCACTCTCTTCTTTTCGTCCTGCCTCTTCAACCCAGCAATAAGATCTTTCGTGCGCTCCCTCCCCAATATTTCCACTCGCTCCCCGTTTCCATGACGGTATCTTTGCTCCCTCGAGCCTTGGACTTAAGTGGTGGTCGACTTTATCGCTGTATTGCACTCTCTCATCATCCACAGATACAGAAGCCAGTGATTGCAAAATGCCATATATGAGAATCCACCGACTGCGCCGCGCCGTGGCTGGGCTCATGTCTCCAATGTTGTCACTCTTTTCGAAGCGCTCAAATGCCTGAACAAGTTTGTTGGGGGCAAATTTGGTGTCCATCTCGTTTTCGTTGTAGCTCTCCGCATAAGCAAGTCGTATACTCTTCTCCAACACGCCCATATAATCATTTCGCTTCTTAGAGTCGTGCCCTCGAGATGAATCTGTCGATTCAGGCAATAAAGGATATGGGTGCGGAATGTGCGGGAAGCCGTACTTCTTGTCAAACTCGATGAGCATGTCTGCAATCGGCATGCTGTCCGTATCCGACCTGAGAGGTGCGTTGGTTGTTTTCGATGCCAATGTCAACCTACTCCTTGATGGCAGTTCCAAGACACCCCAGACAATGTCTCGATCCACCAGGAAGTCATATAGCGCGCCAAAGTCTTGTTGCAACTTCATCGACAATGTCCGAGTCAGCCATCTGTCGGATCCAGCGTTATTAACAGATCTGCCTGATCGACTATCTGATTGTGCTGACGGCACAGGGGGCCATGATCCATACTCGTGCTCGAAATGCTGCAGAAACATATCTTTCAATCTGTCAACTGCCCTCATTTCTGAGACAGTTTCTGGAGCGAATATGTATATGTCCTGGAACCTGAAGCCAGCAAGGCGATCCTCTGCAGCCTGAACGCGGTCCTGCATCTCCTTACTGGCCGTGTCCATCAATTGCCTTGTACTTGGCGAGACACTTTTGAAGTCCTTATACTTCTGCACAAGATCGTACATGCCTACGCAATGTGTAAAGCATTCTTTCCATCCTTCTTTCCACCTGACATCAGGCTCTTCCGCCCACATCAGCAACGATACTGCCACTGAAGGGCTGTTTCGCACATCGTCGAGTTCGCGATTATAGATGTACCGTATAATCTGGCTGACATTGTCATTGTTCGGGGGCATATAACTGTCAAGCCTGACATGAAGATCCGATAGAGTCTCTTGTAGTGATAACCCAACAATCGAGGCGTTCAATAGTAGCGCAAAGAAATTGCGGGTTGTGATCTGGTGACGCAGCTGGTCGATGCTTTTAACGTTTTGCGGAGGAGGAAAATGCATTTTATATAAGACTTGTCCTCCCATATCCCCGACACTGGTACGTTCAGATACAGGGGGCGTTAGTAGTCCATCTCGAAACTCTTGCCCGAGCTTCACCTCATAACATTCACCTCCGGGTGAAGGCGGTGGATTCGTCTGCCCTTCTAGCAAGCCTTGGTTCAGGAGCGAAATAAGATACCGGCTGTTGGTTGCCTCGATGATATACGAGGAGATGCGCATTGTGGGCAGGTTTTGGTCTTTTCGTCCGAGATAGATCAAGACATCTCCATTGGGATCCCATAACTCTGGATCTTTCCGTAACTTGTTCCACTTAGTAATGGGCTTTCCTCCTCCACGCCAACGTTTTATCTGCGGTGCCGATGAAGCAGGCGTCTGCGGGATTGGCGGTAACTTGCCAGTTGGAGGAGGACCAGCGAGTGGTATACTGCATGAAATTTGTGATCTTGGCGATGGAGAAAGAGGGTACTGAGAGGGAGTCGACGAAGACACCGATGTTAAACGCGATTCACTTCGTGGTGTAGATTGTATGTCCCAACCACGGCTCTCTGTAGGACTGGGACCAGGACTAGGAATAATCCTGGGCTGTAAAGTATCGGCACTTGGCCGTTTCGACTCATCATCTTCGTCCAGTAGTTCGTCGTCCTTTTCTTTCTTTCGAAAGGTAAAGGTCTTTGCTATAGTCTTCCGCACATCGTCGCTCCGCTTGTCGATTATTGATCGCAGGCCGCTCTTCTCAATGATACTGTATTCCTCTGGCATGGTAGCTCTCCTTGCTCTGCTATTGATCCAGTCCTCTGTTGGTGAAGCAAGTTGGTGGCTCAAATACGCATCCCTATTCCAATCTGGTGCCGTCATTGGTTTGTTTCTCGCAGTCCAGTCGCCCCTATACCCCGTCGACATTGCAGCATATTGTGGCATTTGTTGAGGATATCGAGGGACCGAAGTGACTGGACCACTGGGTGAAAAAGATGTATCGACATAAAAACTTTCACCACTTGAAGACGTGGCTATAGATTGAGCTCTCCCATGTTTTGCCGAGTCTTTGACCTTTGCCTGTGTTGTTTTCTTTCGCGCGTATGCGCTTCGTGCAGACATGGTTTTATAGAATCAATGTGGTCGGAAGCGAGTAGCTAGTTGTGCAGTGTAAAAGACGGCAACGAAAAACAAAAACTGCAAACAAGACGATTGAAATGCTCCGATGATGGATCGAGTGGCATTCAGAAAACTGATCTATAATAAAAAAGGAAGTTGAGACTGAACTCGTTGGTGTGCAGACTCGCAAGAGGGCTGCCGCGTGGCAAACAGTATAATAGAAAGATGAGCTTCCAGACAAGTATAAAGAGGCTTGGACTAAGAAATAGTAGTCTGGACAAGAATGGTGAATCCTCAGGGATTAACCTTTAACTCCCAGGAAAAGAACTGACTCGAAGAGCACAAAAGGAGCATTAAACCCGGTACCGAGTCTAGACTACCAGTCCTTACAAGGGACGGCCGCAGAGCCGTGATATCACGCTCGAACTGACTGAGAACGCCCGCACGTCTGGGAGTTAGCTAGGGCTGATGTGCTCAGGCTTGCCTAGCGTAAAGGTAGTTTAATGGGAGCTTTGCCCGTCCTGGCACCTGGTACCCGGAGCCGGAGCCGGAATGAATGAGGTACAGGAGGCAACGAACGGAAATTCCAAGTAATGGTTCAATGATATACTCTCTTGTGAGTGTTGGGTAAGTTGTGATATGAAAAGGGAAGTTGATAACTCTAAGACAATCACTCTTGCATGGTAACCAAAATAAACAATTCAAGTAGGCACTACGATACAGCGCAATTCATGCGTCCATAATCTATCATTTTGAAAACTGATTTATTCTCCTACCCATTCATCATCATATTTCATAGCCTCCTTGGCATCCGGTCATCATTCGCGAGGCCTGTGCAACTGATAAGCATCCATGCCAACTAATCCCAGCAAATGACCACATGGCTGATAAGAATAGGAGCTACAGTAAAGATAAACCCACGCAGTCGGCTCACTCGTCCAGTTCAGCGCAGCTGCTATTAAACTACTTCTCTATTGGGTTT
This sequence comes from Fusarium aywerte, assembly GCA_013186375.1. Classification (NCBI taxonomy): domain Eukaryota; kingdom Fungi; phylum Ascomycota; class Sordariomycetes; order Hypocreales; family Nectriaceae; genus Fusarium; species Fusarium aywerte. Next base: position 10,634 of record JABCQV010000027.1, read on the forward strand.
AATTTGCTGATTTACAAAGAGGAAAGTTACATCGTTTGGGACGGAGGAAAGTGGTGAGAGGGGGCCGATCACTTTTCGTTGCTTTTTGACGAGCACGGAAAAGTTTCCATACCTAGTACCAACTCGATAAGAGATAAGGTAACGGAAGTGTTAGCGCTTGGATCTTGAGCAGCTTGTTTATTTGAATAATGTTTGTAATGGGTCCTACAAACAGATCGGCCAGGGTCCAGTAATCATCCCGTCCCCCCGCGTTGACTAGGTCCTTGTTCCTTGTCCTTGATCCTTTATCAGATGCCAGATGATTTACTAAACCAAATCTGAAGATGTACAGCAGTCTAGCTCATGTATAACAAAATCAGGGATTCATAAGGAAGGGTGATGAATACCGCTGATAACAGTTATTGACAATCATGATAGGAGCTTTGATGACCAGGCGTTAACTCTCATGGCTGCGGTGGTATTTTATAAGCTTCACATGAAGGAACAGCGAAGAAGTAAAGCCTGTGGAAGCATTGATACAGTTCCCAACTTACAGGCCGACCATACCAACATGGAATGTTCGGAATGAATAAGGTTGAGTGTTGCCCGCAATGATGGACTACCCTAGACCCGCACAGCTAGGCAGAAGGAATGACTGTGTACAGTTCGTTCAGGTCACCGTGATATCTCGAAAATATAATGTTGACTTATTAATACATATCCTTTATAAGTAAGTGGCCACATAGTTGTTACTTCGCCAAGAATTGAGAGACGTATCTTCTCCGTCAAGTCCAGCGATATCGTCTCCGTGATGACGACTTTGACTTGCTATTACTTATGAGGTCATTTCCGAAGAGTTCTAGAGCACCAATATAATCTTTGTTATATTCACAGTTAAAAGCAGCTTGCTTGAAGAATGACGTGAAGCCAAGCAATAGTGGCTTGCTTTCTATGACCACCTGCAGCCATAACGGAGCGTTAGTATATAAGGCTGTAAGCCATGACATGCACCAATTTTAAAGTTGGAAGTGCTTTAATTGGCTGACGCAGTCTTGATGGTGTTGAGCTGCTGTCGGCAGTGAAAGTGTGCATATTTCACGATATATCAAGAACGAGCCATGCAATAAAGCCCTATGGATTGCATTTTACCAGAACCAGTACAACATTAATACCCCGTATAATACAAAAAAAGTAGACCTATAGTGGGCACTTCTGACAGCTCTGTCAGATTCAGAAGGGTATCTTACGGCCGTTTCCATGAAATGACAGACAACAAAGGAAAGCCGTCCAGTAAACAAAACTCCGCCGCCGTTCCTTTTCCTCTTCAGGTCAACATTATATCATTACATCTCCAATGATTTGGATCTAGACGCCGTGAGAACCGGGCTTGTCAGCGTGAGCGGTGTGGCCGCGTCCTCGCATGAAAGCCAGAGCCTCCATGATGGTCAAGCCAGTAAAGATGGCCCAGATGAAGTAACCAAATGCGACGGCAGCCTGAAGGCACTGACAGCGGGTGTTTCCGTGACAGTTGGGAACGCCGATATGAGCAGCGACAGCGGTAGCACCGGCAAACCAGAAAAGCGAGGTGAGGGCGAGAATGCCGAGAGCGATCATGTTATGGTAGATGCGAGGAGCAAAGAGAGGCGTCAGAGCGAGGTAGAGCAGCATAAGGAAGGACCAGACGACACAGAAGAGCAAGAAAGCGTAGGAAGCAGGTGTGTCATGTCCTCGCCAGTCTGAAAAGTCGACAACTGAAGGAGCTGTTAGTATCGTTGGAGATGCTATACCTGTAGAGTATGAAGACTTACTGTAAGCTGAGAGGCCCAGCTCAATGATCAGGAAGATAGCCAGAACGGCATGGACGATGGTGATGATTCCCATAGCCATGATGATGCGGTTATTATTCGATGTAGTGCAAATACGGTAGGTATCAAGTTATTGTGGTAGAGGAGGAAGGCTTCTGAGGAGGTCCAGTTGGATGCAAGAAAGAAATAGGATCTGAGTCTTGCAGGAAGGGTCCAGCAGGGGGGATATAGGTAGGTCTTGTATTTAAATCACGGTAAGGTCGGAAGATGATGACAGTGACTTTTTGGTCTTGTCTTGTCTCTGCTCTACTCTGCAAAGAGAACAATGACGGACAGCGTCAGTCATGTGGCTCAGCTCATCAGGACAAGGAACTACGGAGAATAATCGAGGCCTGCCTTAGAATTAGAGGTCCCTCTCTAGACTGATAGGCTACGTCAGTTACTCGGCAGTCACCTAACCTAAGCCCAAGCCAAGCGCGAAGCTTTCCCCTAGAGAGGCAAAAGGCACAAGCTAAAGCCAATCACCGAGTAATAGCTTAGTAGTGGGTGTCTCAAGATCTGCGCTGACGACGACGTTGAGTGGTTGATGATTTCCTGCTTTCAGTGTCAAGTTCAAGCAAAGCGTTTAGAGGGCGTCACACTAATGACGTGGTCGAGACCTAAAACACCTGATGATTGAGGATGAGTTGATGTCATTTTGTGGCTGATGTGCTGAGCCACCTTCAATAAATCCGAATACGAACACTCAGCATTCCTTCCTTCCTTAGCTTACCTAGCCTAGCTACCTAATTATTTCCCACCCGAAGAAGCCGCCTCTGGCTCCGGGCAGATAATTAAAGGCATCATCAATATTTCAGTAACGACAGACGCTCACACAGCCATGGCATGTTACTGTGACGTGACGACTCTACTGTACTATACCATACTATGCAGTAGCGTAGACGCTCGTCCTTTCGGTCCAATGCGAATCACTACCGATCAGTGTCATCACTCCCGTTATTCCACTGATCGAAGCTACCATGTTGCCCTTGGCTGATGCTATGTCTAGCTGTCCTAGACCTTGGCTGATGCTATGTCTAGCTGTCCTAGACCTTGGCTCGGCAGCTGAAACCCGGATCCCAAGACAAGACATTTTATTGTTACTTGGAATATTCAGACATTCACTTTCAACAATGTCTTGACCAACAACAGCCTCAGCAGTGATTACGCAGACCATTCATTCTTGACCTTGGAGGCCCCATAGGTTCAGAGGCCCAGACAAGTTTCAGTCTTGGCTGCTCCGTTTCAAGCCGCTTCACTGACGCGCAAGTCATTGACCCAGCATCATCCCCATTCGTCGATGAGGTTAAAGCGTTCTGACACGGATGACCACACAAAAACTATCCAATACCGACAATTGAAATTGTTGTCTATTCCGAATACGCTAATTTCCCCAATCAGGCCATGTCCTCGACTTTCTTTGGCATAAAGCTTTCTCGTGGTCCGTATACCACTGTTACGGTTGTCGTCTGCACAATGGCCCGCTCCTCATCATCGCTACTACTATCCTTGCGCGGATCCCACGGCTGAGTCCTCACGGTTGGACTACCAAACTTATTGATCGACTCTTGTCTCCGCAATTGCTTGATCGTTTCACCTCGCTCCTCGTCTGGCTCGTGTACCGTGACTTCTGTCCTCACTGGCTGCGCCTGGGCGATGGTCTTGAGGTCGAATCCGGAATCTCCAATCGCGACGCTGAGCTTTCCTTTCCTTGATTTCTGCCCACCGCTTTCTATCGTCTGGAATGGATGTCCTCTGGTTCCTTTGTTGCTACTCTCGATACCCGCGGAAGACCCTCGCTCGCCAATAAACTTCGGTGCGACGTGGATAAAAAAGCGACGGAGAGTCGTCAGCGATGCGCAGATAATCATGAGGTTTGCTTCGATAAAGCTGTTGCCGGAGTCAGTTAATGCTATTACAAGAGCCAAATGTGCACTTACATCCAGACTATAGCGCCGGAAAGAACCCAACTGATGTCGGTAGTGTCAAAAATCGGCATCAGGAGTACTAGTCGTACTACAGAAGTCACTAGTGTTCTATAACAAATTGTCAGCAGGTATTCAATCACGCTTGTTCTAGCACCACATACACAGAACCAATGACAAACAGTACGACAAGGCCAGCCTTTTGCCGCCGAGGCATCTGCAAGCGCAGAATCATCGGCAAGGGCATCACCAAAAGGATCAGGTCTGACAAGATCCCAAGAGCTGCAGTGCAGACATACACCACCGGTCGGTTCACGCATGACCCCTCAAGAATCGTGAGGTCCCAGCTTTTCTTGAACGGAACGCAGCCAAAAAGAATAACGAGCAGGATAGCCAGATTGTAACCTGCAACGAGAAAGAAAACACCGTATACGCTCCACCGCCACCATCGCTGGGGTGAAAGCTTTCGGTAGAATAGCGCCAGCGCCATTTTGGAGAAGGCAGTACAGACTGCATACAGGATGGGTGAGATGAAGGTGAGCTTGCGTATCTATGTCAGCAAAGACCAAGTAGGGCGACTGAGTGTCCTTTACCTGGTTACCAGTGTTGTACCTGGCTAGAGGAATTTCCCAAGCATGTACGCCTGTTATACCGAGAACAAACGTCCCTGTCTTTAGTCAGTATAAGTTCCGCGGTTGACAACCCGGGGACAACTTACGGAGCGAGACAACTTGCACGCCGATGGAGAAAACCCACGCGATCACGAGACACACTGCTTCTTCTCAGCATACGATGCAACTTATGCGAATAGATGGTTCTTACCGGTCTCTCCATCTGGTTTGTGTAAAATCCACAATTTTACGTAAAGATACTGAAGCATAAAAAGGAAAGCAAGGGCGATGCCCACACCCGACGCTGTATACGCTTCAATTTCGTGACGTCTCTGGGGGTGTTCGAAGTTGACCGTGTAGCCCTCGGGAGGCGGGATAGCGACCATGACGCCATTGACGACGGGAAAAGGAGGCATATTGGCCTCGATAGCCAGCGAGGCAGCAATGGGTATCTTGTTGTGAGGTCGAAAGAAGTGTGAATCGTTGATGGCGTTTCCTCAAAAGAAAGAGTGTATACGTAAGTTAATATTGTCGGGCTAGCCCGTTTTGTGATTGGTAATGATCGTCGAGAAAAGAGTTAAGATAATAGAAGTTAGAATAGAATATTACAGGCCCATTGTGTGCCTCGATCTCAGATCGAACTATACGAAAAATAACAACAAAATGGTATCACAATAATTATCGACCAGGCGCAAACAATACGCTCAAGAACAAATAACGACAGAATTGAGGAATAGAAAGTAAAAGAGAGAGAAGATGAGTCAGTCAATGATGAAGAAAAGGCGGCATAATGAAGATATAACATGCGACATTCTCCTCTCTTTACCGCGATGCTCAAACCAGCACAATCCATCAAACGCCCCAACCAGTCTTTCGAAACACTGGCTTCCGTTCGGCCAGATTGTTTCTTCTTGCTCCACCAAAATCTCGGAAATTTGCACAGACCAGACCAGACCACCTGGTGATCTGAGGTTGATTGCATAAGTTCGAGGCATTCGATTCTAGAAACTAACTGAGCGTTAGAACAGAACAATGAGCGACTAGTCTTGGTCATGGAAGCAAGAGACCCGTTGAAGAACTATTAGCGGTTATGATGGTCTATGCAAAAATAAGCTTAGGGGACAGACTAGGCACGAACTACTCTTAAAGGTGGCCAAGCGAGTCGACATGCAATATTGCTGTCAGGAGTTTAGACAACATATGATCTTCTTCATCACCGAACCAAAACACAGAAAAGATCTAGAAGTACTGATTCTTCAACACTTGAGTTTGTTTTATATAAACTGGCGAACCTTCTCTAATAATATAACATCGGACGATTAGTAGGTTGCCCATTGTTCAACGACTGCCCTACGACAAGCGGCAAACTAGCAACGAACTAATGCAGGGATCAAGGCAGCAAGGCTGAAGAACTACGCGGAAACGGCGTTCAGATCGTTGCAGATACTCTGTAACAGGACCCAACTGACGTTGTTTCAGCTAGAGCATCCTTTAATGCAAATATAGCTCGCCTTGTCAAGCGTCCAAGAATAGATGCGATTGGCTCGACTTTGATCTTCGAACCAAAGGTCCGTGGGTATTAGTGTAATAAAATCGAGATGCGATTGGAGCGATACTCCTTGTAGTGAGAAACACCGTGCGTGACGGGGAGCTCATCCTTTGGAGATCTCCTTGATGGCATCGTCATATGGATAGCGCGTACGTAGTTCCCTCTTTATTCTTATCCCCGTCTTGATCCTTCTCGGCTATACTCCATGGGGAAAGGGAATTGCTCTCAAGGTGCACTAGTCCAGCATAACCGACAATTGTCGGTTCGGTTCCACTCATCTTTGACCTCTCTCTCTCGCGAACTCGTGTCAATAAAGGCATCGGTGCCCGAGACACTGGATCCTCCACGGCTCCGCGAAACGTCAACCAATCTATTCAGCACAGCAAACTCAAGCTTAAGTTTGATTGATTAAATGACCAGTTTGACGCTCGATCATGTAGTAGCCCCTGAACACGATGACTAGAATCGCGATATCCATGGTTACGATAAGGAGGTTGATAATTGAAAGCTGCCACATAATCTTACACTTGCTGCTGAGTATGTCTGTAGGATATCGATCACGCCCCAGAGATAGAGTCCAGATATAACAAACTCTTGCGCACAGAAGAAGGTCAGCTTCGTCTTCTTGATGGTCACAAATAGGGGCGCTAGGTCATCTCCTTCAATGCTGGGTCCAATGGTGAAAGCAGGACTGTTTGAGTCGTGTGCCATACTACCCCGTTAACCACAACCATCCATAGCACAGCACGCTGTATTCTCAAGTCGTTCCACGCCGAGTCCAGCCATGAGTATAGAACAATAGATTGCCCGCTAAAGAGCACGGCCCAATCGAGTGAAGCAAGCGCCTTGCTCACGTAGCTGTCTACGATGCGAAGGTAGCCGAGGAGCCACCCTATAGCATAGGGCAACATGTCCAAGCCAGGGATGAGGAGGCCCCAAAAGTACGGTCCATGGTGGTGTTTGAAGATTGTGAAGATGAATGCGATAAGCTCACGAGCGTTGTATAGAGCCAGGGGTGAAGGTCGTCTATGACGGTCAGTATTAAGCGCGTCAGGTGTGGGAAGAGGTGCGAGACAACGCACACACAAAGAGATCCTTTCGGCTATGTGTGAGCTCCCTTTTCTAGAGTGGATTGCAGAGACAGGCGTGCTCGATGGTAGGTCTCTTACCTACGCGTCAAGTCTTTGGGTCCCATGAGGATGGTTGAAGGGACCAGACTGAGAGGCCATGTTTTGCGTCGCCACATTATTGTGTACACTCGGGGGTTGCTTAACTCTTTTGTAGGTTTGGGGTAACCCAAAGAATCTGGAGAAGAGAGATGAATAACCGCTAGAGATAGAATTGGCGATGCTAGGTGGCCAAGATACTGTATAAGAAGCCGGGGCAGTACAAACCACAACCCCAAGTTTCACGGTCGTGTTAAACGGTGTTGAAAGTCAATTGAAGGTGAGATCCAATCAGAACGCCTCTTGATATTGAAGATGGTCTTGACATGACCTGCATTGAAGTAATGTAGCGTGTCATTGGCAGGAGAAAGCTGCCCAGTGGTGTCGTTAAGAATTTTTACTTTGAGCAAACATCCGACTGAGGAATACTCACTACTCGCTTATAGAAACCGGCTTCCATCCAGAGAACATATATCCATACTAAGTGCTGAACCTATTTCTCAAACATATCTCTGTTGACGCGCGACAACTTCTTTACCGAAGCCGTTGAACGTTTCTCAACTGTAAATCCAACATTATAACGTACAAATGGTCATAGGGAGTGCTAAAGTCCAAGCCGCTTTTTTCCCATAAAATTTACCAGCATCCAACATTATTCATTCCAGTTCGTCCCTACAGCTTAAGGCCGAAGCAGTTGGCATAGTATGTAACAGTCGCGCTCCAATCCGAGAAAACGCCAACAACGCCAATTTCGCGGAACACATCCAGCAACTTGAACACATCACCATCGTTGTTCACAATCTTGGCAATGGACGAGTAGTAGTAGTCGTCGTTGGTAGCGGTGTTCTTCAGAGGAGGGGATCGCTCCAGACTCCAGGTGACGATCTTGAGTCCCAGCTCCTTGGCTTTCTTCGCATACGCGCTGGGCACAATCTTGCCTCCCTTTCCAGGCTGGACAAGGTAAGGTAGAGGAGGTGCAATGTAGCGCACTCCGTCCTCGGCGTAGCGAGTGAGGTTGGCCACAGCTGTCTTGAAGGTCTCGGGTGTATCGCCCGTCTCGTCGAGATACATGGCCTGTCGAGCGAACTCAGGCTCAGCCTCGAGCCAGTACAGGAGGTCATCGTACAGGAAGCTCTGGAGGTAAACGTCTTTTGGCTTGATGCCAGCCTCCTTATACTCGTCGATGAGCTGCTGCGCGTACTTCTTCTGGGTGTAGTCGCCATCAAAAGGCATCTTGACCTCGGGTGTCTTGAGCTCAGGAGTGTGCTTCAGGCCGAGTCGCTTGACAAGCTGAATGTGCTCCTTGTTGCTCATAACAGTGCCGCAGGTAGAGTATAGGTCAGTTCGCCAGCTGGGTGTGCCCTTGAGGAAGTCGGCCGCGTTTGTAGCCGTGGCATTGAAGCCTTCCATCTTAGCGCACAGAGTTTTGAACTCCTTCAGAGTGATATCGCTCGTGCAGCACTTTGCGGATGCAGGCTTACCATCCTTGGCGGGCTTGAAGGGCTGGGTGCACTTCTTGTTGAGCTCGGGGATCGTAACGATGTTGGTGGTATAGTGGAGATCGCATTGAGAGTGTCGGCACACCAGTTCACGATCCTTGGTGAAAGCAACATCGCACTCGAGGATTCCAGCACCCATTCGAGCTCCAGCCATGTTGGATTCGAGAGAGTGCTCAGGCATCTGGAGAGTTGCACCACCACGGTGGGCAATTGACCACTGTGAAGGCTTCTGGGGCTTCTCGGAGCACGACTGGAGCTTCTTCTTCAGAGACCCTTCGTCCATATCGTTGACCAGGTAGTATGGTCGAGGGCCGAGCTCAATCTGTTTGACGGGCTTCACAGTATTGTACAATGCCTTATCACCATAGCTAGGCTTAGGTGCAGCCACGGCAGGGCTCACGACCGCAAGGCCGGCAAGTAGAGGAACTGAGAGACGCATTGTGGGCAAGACAAGTCAATCGATTGACACAAGGAACCAGGTGCAGGAAACGAATGACACCAGCAAGGCTTGGCAAGAAACAAGGAATCGAGGCCGCAATTGACTCTGAGGCTGGACCAAGGACGAGAGACTTCACGATAACACCTGGGGACTCGGCAAGCTTTATGGAGGGAGGTCTTTACAGCAATTCCCAAGTTGATAAGTCTATCTGGGCAACGCACCGAGATGACGTTGGGGATCCCCAGGAACAAGCTCATCTTCAATAAGCATAGTTACAATATGCAGCCGTTTGCTAGGTCGTTGGTGTTGTTTCTCGGACTAGGAGACCCAAATCGAGGAATCACATCGTCGATCACAACACTTGCAGGCCAGCCTCTGCATAAGCACAGGGTTCGGGAGACGGTGAATGGATCAATCCGTGGAAGACAACCATTTTGACAAGCACGTGTTGAGGAGACGAGGGTGTCGTTGGAGGTAGAAGCTAAGGATATCGCTTGGCAGCGTTGCACTTGAGGGTTCAACTAGGTCGAAGCGTGGTTAGTCCAGAGCTTATGATTTGTTGAAATCAAGTTTATTCGAACCCTTGTCCAAATCCATGCATGAGTAGCCTGGTCCCCCATGAACTCAGGAACTTTGGCGACACTGTTAAAATCAATGGTTCAATTGAAAGACTGCATTTCATGCATGTGCTTGCATCGCTAAATCAGTATTCCATAATAATTGCTCTTAACGCGTCGCTGTGGCGTTCAAAGCTCGTCTTTTCCTCTATCGCCTTCCCGAATCTTGCGAACTTCCTCGGCTGTCGCTAGATAGTGCTCAAAATCAGGCGCATCTTCTCCGATGCCCCAAGCAAAGACGCCTCCAAGTTTGAGCTGCGGCACAATACGCTCGAACTTGGTTCGGATGCTCCTCTCTGTATCAAACGACCACCACCGAAGCTCCTGCTCGTCCCAATAATAGTAACTTCCATCAACATCGTACTTGCCATCAGTTCGCGCTCGGATGAATGACTTGGCTACATCCTCGGGGACATTGTCGTGCCAGCTGAAGCCACCGGTTTTGCCCAAGTCAGCCCCGGTCTTAGGGTCCTCAAGGATAGGAGTCGGGCAACCGATAGGCTTCGCTGGATCGCACTTCTTGGTCATGTACCACTTGACATAATACGCGAGACCTAAGTTGACGTGGGCGGGCGATGCACCGCGGTCAATATATCGCTGAACGGCTTCCTGGGATTTTTCAATGCCGCTATGGTGCACAGTGGTGTTGTCTCGGCGGTTCATCATCTCGTAGGACATAATATTGAGGAAGTCGACCTCCTTCATAATTCTAGGGATAGTGTTGGACGTAAATGCTATCAAATCGGCCTCTTTGCCTGGAACAGCAACAGACAGGATCTTCTCGGGGCCAAGAGCGGCACGCAGCTCTTGGAGAAGTGAGACAAAGGCTTCGATCTCCCATTCGCGCTCAGTATTGGGGATCTCTTTGTAATCATCGCGATTTCCACTGTTCTCAGTCAGTAAGTCATATAAAAAGATTGTCGGTCTGCTTACCCCGGGTATTCCCAGTCAACGTCGATACCATCAGCCTCTGTCGCCTCAACCATGGCCGCAACTTGGCGCGTCCAACGTTTTCGCGAGAGATCGGTCCTGGCAGCTTCTTCAAAGCCTTGGGTGTCACCCCATCCTCCAATAGCTATCATTATCTTGGCGTGATTAGGGACCCGGGCTCGGACATCCGAAACTGAGGTGAAGATTGGGTGCTCGTCGGGTTGCTTATCGACGTTGAAGAATTCGGATCGCATAAAAGCGATAACGACATGAGAAACACGTTCAAATTTCTGTTTGGGTGGAACAACATCGTGTTGACTATAGTATCGGACTAGGGTCAGTGATGATCTTCAGCCCTCATACAAAGCATAGACGTACCCAGTCAGATACATGATACAGCGGAATGGCTCTGCGCTAGACGTAGCAGTTGCCGTTACCAAAAAGGCAAGCAGCCAAGCGATAGCTGTGTTCAAAAAACGCATTTTGAATTGTGTTTGTTATCTGAATGATGTTGTTGAAGATTCGATGTTGACAGTTGCTGGGTGCTGCAGTAAATTAAGTTACCTATGATGGGATGCACCTGCATCTGCGGGTCAATTGGCAGGTACGATAACTGCAGCAGCCCGCTACCGCCTTGCCATCGAAACTTGAAACCAGAATTACTGAGTAGATGATAAAGCATTCATGTAGGTGTCTGATTTCCTCGTTATATGTGAATTAATGTGTACTTGACTACCGTTTCTGGGGAAAACCATCAACCCGTAGCGCCGTCTTTATATCCATCCTGTCTAGTAACATATGCCTGAAAGACGCCTCTACCCCAATACTAGAAAATATAATCTAACTTATACTCTAGAGCAGCTAAAACTGCATAAACGCTAGGCCCCCCCAAAACCGTTAAAACAGATAAACAACTCCTCATGGTATCGTGTTCGCTTCATGCTCATCATCATCCAAGGTTTCAGATCAAATAAGTTCCCGGCTCTTAAGAATTTGACCGAGTTCCTTTAGCTTCACTGGCTTGGATAGAAACAGGTCCAGTCCGTTAGCAAATGCGTCCTCCTGTGCATCCTTCGAAGCAAGACCCGAGATGGCCACTGTCTGACTGCGCGGCAGACCTGACTCTTTCTCAAACAATCGAATTAATCTTGTTGCTTCAAAGCCGTCCATCACTGGCATCGAAATATCCATCAAGATACATTTATAAGTCCCTCCCTTGGCTTTGTATGACTCCACGGCTTCCAATCCGTTTGATGCAGAGTCATACACTAAGCCCAACTTCTTCATATACGTTTGTAGTATCTTCATGTTAATTGCATTGTCTTCCACAAGAAGGAATCGCGATTCGGGTGGTGGAGGTGGCGGTCGTATGGTTGGCGCCGATGGTAACGGGGTCTGGGCCTCATCGTCATCCGACCGTGCCCTCTTTTTATGAGGAGATAGCTTCGGATCCAGGTCGAAATACCCAGAATTCCTGTCGCCACGTCCATCTGCAGATGGACCTAGTTCTACTGCCGGTACACTTGGTGGCCCATCGAGTACTGTCGAAACACTCGCGCGGTCGGCAACTGTTGCTTGCAGCTTGGTCCATCGCCTGAAACAGAGCACAAAGGCTTTTGCAAGTTTCCTTGGTCCTACACTATAAACAGCTATGTCAGTAATGATCAAAGAATTGCAAATAATAGGACAACCCACGGGCGAGATATGAAACTAAACAGCCCCCAATTAACCCTACGATGTGACCGGTGAAACTGGTCGAGCTTACGAGCAACGGCCGCACTGCGGCACACCACGACTACTGGGGACGACAGCTCACCTCGGGGCTGATTTGCTATCGACTCGAAATGAGATTCGTCGCAAAGGATCAGGTCCGGAAGAAAGCTTTCGTTCGCCATGGGACCGACAACGTCCATTTGCAACCAGTCACGACAGACCTTCTCTAGTGAGTTGTACTCATCAAACTCCCCAGAGCCCCAGTGTTGACTTTCCGAACTCCTCTGAGGCGACGAGAACCCATCAATAGAGACGCGTAAGCGTGACAATTCGATTACCTGGGATTTAAATTCGTCGCGATCAGAAGCTGTTTCTGTGGACTCAGGGCTAGCAACCTGTAGCGGAAGCTTCACAGAGACTCGGGTTCCTGTGCCCACTTTGCTTTGAACGTGTATTGAGCCACCAAGAGCTCTCACGAACTTCCGCACAAGACTAAGCCCAAGTCCGGCACCAGAAGAATGAATGTTCTCCTGGGAGAATGGGGAGAATATTCGATTGGTGAGATATTCTTGTCCGATACCACTTCCCGTATCCATTATGTCGATATGGACAACTCTGTCTCTCGGTCTTCCTTGGCTTGGTGGGTCTTGATATGCAGCAACTTTAACAAAACCATGCGTGGTGTACTTAAGAGCGTTGCCGCAAAGGTTGAGTATTATTCGCCGCAAGGCACCCGATTCAACGTGAAAGGCCCATTCTACAGTAGGGTCAATGTCCAAGATCACAAGTACCTTGTCGGGACTGACGCCGTTGCTGGTCTTCTGGTTTGCTGTCTTGTTGCTTTCCGCCAAGCCCATACCATCAAGCCGGACATAAGGATTACGAATAGGCTCTTCTTTGGAGCTGCTATCACCCAGCAGTGAAACAGACTGCTTCTGATAAGTGTGACCTGCGTGTATACATTCCACGACTTCTTCCACCAGCATATCCACGTCAAGGTTTGAGGTAATTCGCATCATACCATCTGTTGGCGAGCTCTTCTTGTTTGATCGCGTTCCTCGCCTTGGAGCCATCCCTAGACTGAGCGATTCCTCGTTGGGTATTTTGGCGAAGTTGTTGATCCTCGTCCAGTCAAGCAAGTGATTGATCGTGTCCAGCAGAGTCCGCCCACAGACCTCGAGAGAGCGCAGCACATCGCCTTGAAAAACATCCAGCGCAGTGTCATGCAAAAGCTCCGCACACAGCACGATTCCATGCAGTGGAGAACGGAGTTCGTGAGATAATGAGCTGAGCAAAGACGTGGTGGCCATTGACACAAAAGCACTCTCCATCATTATAACGTCGGCCATTATGACGGTGCTGAACGCCGTGAGATAACTCAGCTCCCCTTGAACTGAGAAAATACGAGTCGGAGTCATGGTGTAAACAAAGCACCCTGAAAACCAGCGCTGACGGTGTGAGTCCCAGAGCGGCACAAAGGCGACGCTGCGTGCCCCTGGGAAAAGATCGCGAACAGCCATGCCTTCGTTTCGTCGCGAGTAGGGATCTCTTGCGCTCCGGATCTTGTTGTTTTCTCCAAGCGGGCGTTCTTGCAGATCCCGAGCTTTGTTGACTTGGAAGATTGCCATTGCTGAGTCTTCACTAGTCGGATCACTCGAGGCCATCACTCCTTGACTGTCAAAATTGAAGATCTTACCCTTCGGATAACGGCGGAGTAACCTCTGGAGCTGTCGTTCAGGAACAATTTGACTGCGACCGGTAGGGGCTTCGCCATTGATACTCGATGACAAGGAAGTCGAAAATCCTAGAACAGGACACGTAGCTCCCTTTGTTTGGGAGTCCCCAGAGCCCCTAGGTGAAGATACAGAGGCATGACCTCGACTCGTGGATGAAGAAGATGATGAAGACGACGAGCGTTCGTGAGTCTGAGATTCGCGCCGAACGGAGCCGGATCGAACCCTACCAGCGAAAGTTCCTATACTTGCATCCAAGAATAGAACCCCCTCAACTTCTATTGATTCTCTGATGATATTGGCAGCTTTTGAGAATATGTGTTTTAACTGGCTCTGTCGCGATTCTTCTCCTGCGGCGACTGGATGAGGGTACTTTTCCGTGGGGTGAAAGGGGCTTGAGGATTTGTTTTCCTGAGGGCTTTCAAGAACAAAAGTGTCTGGTGTCCCCATTTGTTCTGAGCTCCCAATAGATGAAGTACGGTCATGCTGGTTCTGTAAATTTTGCTGAGTTTGGTTAAGAGCCCCTTCCTCCGTTCCAGTATCAGTGTCGAATGCGTGACTCAAACTAGACTGCCAACCAGACATTGTGGCCTTTCCTTCGACATAACTTCCCAAACCGCGTACCATGCGCTCTCCAGGCCGTCGCCCATCTCCGGATCGCGTCAGTTCCATTTGGCCCAGGATAGATGTTGAGATATCCCGCATAATATGAATGGATGCTTCATCGAATGAGTCTCGTGGTTTGTTGTCCAGAATGCAAAATACACCGATATTGATACCACGTGGGGTTATGATAGGGACACCTGCATAAAAGCGGTGTTCGGGCCGTGTTTTATAGTACCAGCTATCTCCAAACTCTTTACTCGTAGCAAGGTTATTTATGACTTTGACAGGAAACGCTGAAGACGAGGTGACCTGCGACATGTCATCAGGCTCTGGAGGAGCCACTACAGCATCACAAACACCGAACCCCCGAGGTATCGAGGTTCCGCAAAGCCAAAGACTGTCGGGTCCGGAGGCTGGGGGGTTGGTGTGAGGTGATATCGACATTGCTGGGGTAGCCTCTGCGATGACATGCTGGTTATGGCAATCGAACAAGGAGATCATGGCACGAGTGGCGCCAAGTCTCAAGAGTCCGACTTGTGCCAAAGCTGTCATGGCAGGGTCCGAGCATGGTCGCAACGAAGAGGGGGGGATGAGATTTGAGGTATCATTGTGCACTGAATTAGCAACAAGGACAGAATCATATCTGAGAGCTGGTCAGACGCAACATGCCACGATATTTGATGAGCGAGAGAGTGGAGGGCGTTCCAGGAAGTCAGTGATGCGTACGTACTTGAATGTCTCTCGCTCGCGAGTCGCCTCGGACACCTTGCTACCCGTCATGGTGGACAATACGCTTAAACTTGCACATGTAGCCCATACAAGCTGACAGTGTTGTATCGTCGACGCTCGGCTGTGTTCAGAAACAGGAACAGGATCAAGGCCGTTAAGAATAGTTGCCTCGCAGAATTTCTCAGCCAGGCCAACATTGGATCGGAAGGATTAGTCTGGTTTGGGCTACTGTACTACTTTAAGGACCTGCGGATTCGATCGAATCAACAGGCTCCCACCCATAGGTATGGATATGTTCCGGAGCTACAATTGCCACCCCGCCTGACCTGGCCTGGCCTGTAAGAAGTCCTGAAAGGGCCCTGGGAAGTTCCCAACAGTGGAACCTTTCCAGGTACCTAGCATGGGGATCTACCACATAAAAGACGGGAGATCGATCGATGGACTTTTAACTAAAACTCCATTCTTGTTGCATGGGCTTCTTGACTGAGTCAGATAACGGAATTCTATTTTATGGTCATAGAGGTTTTCTACCTTGGTTTACGGAAAAGCAAGATGCATTCTATATATGACCACTAGTGTCCGATAATATTTGGCAATCAGGCCTTCTGTGATTCAGGTGGAACAATGGCTTTGCGACAATCATTAACGACCCATACTAAAGTTTAGACAGGCTGGCTCTGAGCTTGGGTCGAGACTGCTAGTTACCACGATGTTTTAGCATGAAAATTTAGGAAGGCAGCAGACGGTCCGGAAAAAGACCGACACACTAAAATATCCTAAGATACGGCAAAATGCCTTAATACATACATTTCCCGTCTAATATACACTAACTGTAGGCTTCTGATACTGCAATATACCCTAAAAAGGCCTAAATTAAAAGTATTCTAAGCTTCATTTTTTATAAAACTTATACTTTCAGTTATAGTCTTTTATTACCTATACTATTAATGAAGTTATTTTAGTGTATTGCTTCTTTTTCTTTCCGGATCGCCTGGGCAGGCAAGGCAGGCTTGGAGCTCTGTACGTACGGTTAGAATGTGGATGCCTCAGACCCCCACTTCCTAGCTCTTCAGGCTGCCCCTGCTGCAGCTAGCTTCTTTCCTCATATTTATTTACGTCCTTTAAACAGGTGCCCAAATCTTCCCATTTTACTCTGTATTCTCAACAATAAGGTTGCTCTCTCCTCGGTAGGTCAAAACTCTAGATAGGTCACTTCAATAAAAGTCAACTGAACTATGACCAAGACGAAAACGTATGTGCCTCACTTCTTTTCTGCTAGATCCCAACAGCACAGTGTTGCACAGTGTTATTAACATTGTTTGTACGGTCTACCGTCGCGACCTTTTTTTTTCTTCGATGTTACTTTTGTTGTAGTCCATTCTCTCGGCATACTTCTCGACAACTACAAGGAGTCCTTCGTCATGTTCGAGAATACTTGCACTCTGCCTTTTACGGCGGATGTTTTCACCACCGCTCTACATCCTTCCGAACCTCTTCTCACAGTCGGCCTCTCAAGTGGTCATGTCGAAACTTTCCGATTGCCAGCCGGCTCTTCATCAGACGAAAGTGTCGATGGAGATACCAGCGTGCTGAGTGATGGAAAAGGCATGATGAATTCGGTTTGGCGCACTCGACGACACAAGGGCAGCTGCAGATCTTTGGCCTACGCTCTTGACGGCTCAGGTATGACTCTTGGAGCTTTATTGATATCAACAGATGTTTGCTGACGCGCTGTAGCTGTCTACTCTGCAGGAATCGATTCTCTGGTCAAGCAATTCGAGCCCGAGACTGGACAAGTCATTTCCAAGTTTGCGATACCGAACTGGAGAGGTGAGCCTGATGCGCCAGCTGTGCTCCACGTCCTGAATCCCCAGTGTCTTCTACTGGCAACCGACGAGGGCTTCCTTCACATCTTCGATATTCGAGACGGTACACCAGAGAAGAAGCCTGCCTCTTCGCATCGTCCTCATTCTGATTACATCTCTTCAATCACTCCCCTGCCGCCGACGCAGATGAGTACCAGTGGATTTCCCAAGCAGTGGATCAGTACTGGCGGCACTACGCTGGCCGTGACTGATTTCAGGAGAGGAGTGCTTGTTCGTAGCGAGGACCAGGAGGACGAGTTGTTGTCTTCGTGCTATATCTCGGGCATGGGTCCTAAGGGACATCGCGAAAATGGCGTCGTGGCGTGCGGTACAAGTTCTGGAGTGCTGACTTTGTGGGATAATGGAGCCTGGGGTGATCAGCAGGATCGAATCATTGTCGATGGCACTAAGAAGAGTGGTGAGAGCATTGATGCCACGGTCGTGGTCCCACAAGAGATGGGACTTGGAAAGAAGGTCATCTGCGGCCTTGGTGACGGAAGCCTACGTGTTGTTGATGTCGTCCGTAAGCAGGTGGACTTTGCAGCCAATCTACGTCATGACAATGACGAAAGCGTCGTGTCACTAGGCTTCGACTCTGCGAACCGACTTATCAGTGCCGGCGGAAATACTGTCAAGCTTTGGGAAGAGCTTTCTGCTCTTCAAGGTGGCGAGAACGACAATGGCAAGCGACCTGCCAGCGATAGCGACGACGATGATGACGACGACGACGATAGCGAGGTAGAACCCATTGCAGAAAAGCCAACGGCCAGGCGACGCAAACAGAAGCGAAAGGCCAACCTTGGGCTTTGGGGACACCACGGTGTGCAGCGTATTGAAGGGATAGATTAAACAGAGTTATTATTTAATGTTGATTCTTGCCTAAGTTGATTTGCTGACTCAGCAGATAACACGGCGTGGGAAAAGAAGTCGCGATACCCTATGGTCGTTGTAGTTGACCTTTATAGTTAGAAGAACCTTCTAAAAGTAACCTAAAGTTTTTTGTCGCTATTCTAATCCTTACCTACTCCTACGGGGAAGGGGGGGTTTGACATTGAAAGGGTGACATAAATAGCTGTTGGCAGCCTTATTTATTAGCAACATAATGTCCGGTTGAAGCTACATAATGCTGAGGGTGACTAAATAATGTCGACAGCTTTTTCTATCTTCCTCATAATGTCAAAAAAAGGCTCCCTCCCCGTAGGTACCTTAGCAGGTAGGTAATGATAAAATAGAGATTTTAGAGGAGACTTGCAGAAATATCTGATTAAAAGATTATCTAAACTAACCTAAAGATTTCTGTCGCTATTCTAATTGTTATATATAATAGAGCTTTAGTGTCTCTATTCGATTATAACCCACCTGCTTAGGTAGGTAGTTACTAGATGGCGAGAGAGCTTTGGTGTCTTTTTTGTGACCCACCTGAGTAGCTGTACAGCTTGTTTGTAGATAAAAATCACTGGAGCATCCTAATAGAGCAAGTTTAATGTTGACAACCTTCAATGTTTAAATATCTGGCTATCTAGAATTTTTGAAGAAGCCCACCCTAGGAGGCGGACATCCAACGACTCATGTGCAGTTGGTAGTCTTCCGAAACGAAGCACGATCACATAGTGAAATAACCAACAAGAACCCATTCGTGTTTGAGTCGGGGGGAAGTATTCTCCTCAGTCGATGCTACACGACCGAGAGCAATACTTCTTTGAGGCCCAGAGGCCTCAATGTGTGACTCGGGGCCCAGTGGCCCCTTATGATGAGTCTTCTCGAAGCCCAGTAGCTTCGGAATGCCAAGTGCACTTTTTCTATCCCGGTGAGGAGCAGAAGCAGATACCTCGCCAACCATGACATGGTGACAAGGGTTGCATCTGAACCGGTGACTAGAGAAAGGACTGGAAGCGGCGTCCTCCTCAGAATTACTCTACAGCAGAAAATCCTAGAAGATTCGGCCGCTGATTGGTGTCTTGCAGAGAAGTGCACGACGTCCCGTTGATTAAGTGCAGAGTGGTATAGAACTCTGCGGGACGGGGGGTCGTATTCCTTTCTCCATGGTTCCTCGACACTGAGGGGAATCGTCGAGGAGGTAGTCGGCGGCGTGCGTCCGTGTGAATATCGCATAAATCATTATGATCCCTGAAACCGAGAAATCGGTGTGTAAAAAGGGGGGGATCTGGAATGAGAAAAGGAGGTCGAAAACTCCTCGCAGTTACAAGACAGTTCGGTAATAAAAAAAAATAAAAAAAATAGTGAGCAAATAGTTGTCGTTCATGACAAGCTCAGGAGGGTTTAGACGCCCGGGATATGTAGGTAACTCCAGCAGGCATCCTCAGACTTGGACGACAGATCGGCTCGAGCAAAGTCCTCCATGACTTTCTCATCGCTGGGTGCCGAGAATCGAGTTGGAGAGCTCATGGTGAGGTTGTCGTCGTAGATGATAACGGTGGGGAGTATCTTGGATTCTTTTTCAAGGTCGTTGCCTTCCTCTTCAGTTGCAGAATCGCTGGGTCCTCCGCTGGAGTGCAGTTCGCTTCCACTGTAGGTCGTGGGGATGCAGATGTGAGGGATTCCTTTGCGTAAACCAACGGATCGAGCCAGAGTAACTGCAGAACCACCTCCAACGCTGACGACGCAGTCTCTGCTAGAGATGCGGGACGGTGCGGTAACAATGGCTGAGCTAAGAATACGGCTATCGAGGTTCGGGATAATGCCTTGGATTTTGCGAGCGAGGTTTAATCGTGAAGGACTTGAGATAATGAGCGGCGACGAAAGATGCAATCGAGCCAGCTCAGCTGGCAGTCGATGAATGGTATCGGGACCAACAACTACTCGCGGTCTGGGTTTAGAATGACGGTGGGTTCGGCGGCGTCGAGATCTGGAGCGAGAGCGCTGAGTGTTGCCGGACTGACCCGGACCCGGATTCGGACCCGGATGCGGACCGGCGTGAGAATACGGAGGAGACAAGTTGGTTGCGGGCGGCGTCACGAGCGCGGACGCCTTGACGGCGAAAGCCTCAAACAACTTGGCACGTATAGCGACGAGATCTGGGTCTGTGACTTTTTGCGGTGGAAGACGATGTATGGCGCTGGTGGAGCGGTACATGAAGGGCCGACGCCGGCAGTCCAGTCCGGATATTTCGTACGGCGGTGGTTGAAGGAGGAAAGAGGAAGTCCAACGTGCACGACATCAATCAAGTGCCCAAAATGGCAGTAAAGGATTGACGACGACGGTTGTTGGGGGAGAAGACAAGAGGAGGAAAAAGATCGATGGAGATTTGATGAAAGATTAAATATTCACCAAGTCAGAAACATAGCACGACGAGGTAAGCTAGGGCACATCAATTAATTATGGGCAAGCAGTTTGGCGTGACCTGGCTACCTGGAGCAAGACGTTTGAGTGAAAATCCCTTAGTTGCACCAAAGCCAAACCACCATTAACAACAACAGTACCAATAACAGTAGCAGCACCTTGTAGTAAGCGACCCTTTGGCTGTGGTTTTTTTTCTCGCCACGCATAAAGACGCCACGGTCGCTTGTCTGTTTGCCTAAGATACGGGCGGAAGGAAATTTGGTTTTTGCTTTCTTTTCTCCTAATCCAGTAACAGCTAAAAAAGGGTCCCAAAGACCAAAGATAGACTATTGGAAGAATATGGTCCAGTTGCAACGAAAGGAATGGGTGATTTGTGTGGCAACGATGGGATTGTTTGCTTCTCGCTGGACCCTGCGTAAAGAGTTAAGACCCTGAAAAATGGTTCAAGGGGGGGGGCGACGGTATAATGCTGCAGTAACAAAGACGTCAAAAATGTAACGGATGGAGGGGGGTAGGCAATGGGGATTGAGTTGACCCCCAGGACGACGTTACTGTAGAGGCAGTTTTTCCGATCCTGACCCGGACCATAACTCCGGAAGGTGGGGATCGATCGGAGATGGTGGTCTCGTGGTTTCGGAGCGAGTCCGCCAATGGCGGGTTGAGAATTGGGCAAGGAAGGATCTCACCTCTGTTTCGGTGGCGAGGGG
This sequence comes from Fusarium aywerte, assembly GCA_013186375.1. Taxonomy (NCBI): domain Eukaryota; kingdom Fungi; phylum Ascomycota; class Sordariomycetes; order Hypocreales; family Nectriaceae; genus Fusarium; species Fusarium aywerte. The sequence goes on from JABCQV010000027.1 coordinate 31,846, forward strand.
GATCCTGGGGAACATCGAGAATCATAGCCCCCTCTCTGACATATCTCTGCTGATCTCGAGTAATGCATATAATTATCGAATGCTCCCAAAATAACTATTGATTACAGTACCTTCTCAACGCCACCATGTCGAGTTGAAAGAGTCCCAACCAGAGGGTAAGCTCTGCTCTTTCCGATGGGTACAACTAGGCGCCACTACCTACTAGATACTGCAAAGACCCTGACTACCGAAAGCTTGTTGGAATATTCTTTCTGGTTACTACCTACTATTCAGCACTACGTAGTACAGTAGCGGCCAGAAGCCCTGCAAGTCTAACCAGTTTCGAAACGGCAGTTCTTCAAGCCTTGAAATATGTTTGCTAGGATGCTTTGTTCCTGGTTCAATGAAAGAATTTAGCCCTGGCAGGTAGGTAACAATAAAACCTCTAGAGACATTAGAGAAAGTTTACAGAAATATCTCGTCAGAGGATTATCTAAACTAACCCAAAGATTTCTGTCGCTATCCTAATCCTTATATGGCGAGAGACTTTAGTGTCTCTATTTTATTATAACCCACCTGCCTTTGGTCTAACAAGCACCAGAGGACTGGGGAACGAACTAAAAAGGTGAATTTACCCCAGAGCTGGTGGTCCGTGAACCGAGGCGCATCTCCACCGGTGATACCATTGCGGAACCATCGTGATTCGTGCTGTGTTACCAGGTCCTGGTTTATATATCGCTCAGGAAAACTCAACCAATATCTCAGGGGAATAGATATGTGTACATCAAGCAGGCTATGAGTAAGCGGACATGTTTCTCTCCTTTACTAAACTTGGTTGCTTAGGTCTGCGACAGTTGCGTTGTAAGTGCTTATTGAACAGTAATTAGACGTATTGGTGTCATCTACAACATATGATAAAAGAAGCCCAAAATATGAGTATTATCACCTAAGCGAAGTCGAACTGAAGCACTTTCTCCAAGAAAGTGTATTTAAATCGACCAAGTTCATATAGGCGAACCAACAATTTCAACTCATTCATTTTGCTTGCGAATTTTAGTTGCAGTGTATAGGGTATGTTATACTGATAATTAGTCACTGACAGCTTGACGTTCATCCCTTTCGCCACAGCAACACAATTAGACTCGAGTCAGGATATTGTATACTAAAGCCTCATATATTACCTTAGATACTGCAGGCTGCAACATAATTGTATTTAAGAGAATGTCGTTGCGTTTAGTAACAAAAATTTCGTGGATGTGGATAGGTGGGCAGACAACGCCAGTCTCCAGCGCCTTCCGCTCTTAGCTCCGAGCTCGAGCTTCTGAGCTCCTGCCTCTCATAATATCCTCCCTCGCTGATTGTGTAACACGCTCGAACTCCTTTTTCTTTCCCATCATCACCACGACCGCCTTGTACTTAATGTGAGACCCTTGGCTACATTTACTACAATCCATGACTTTGCCTTTCCTGTGCTATCATCCATCTCGCAGCTCCTATAACAATATAAAGCTTATCGTAAGGACGACACCGCACGTTATTGAGCTCTCCCTCTGTCAATCAACTTCATCGCCAAAAGCTACCACGACTGCGCAGTCGCCCGATCCCGTTTCCAAATACCTTAAAAGCACTATATTATCACTGCCGGACGCAGCCGACAGCCGGATTTCCCCTCGAATTACTATCTTATCTGATAAGCTTTCAGCTTGCCGGCGGGCCCAAAGCTGGGCAGAAGAAAACATGTGTGCTCCTGTAGCCAGTGTGGCGTTCGAAGTCTTGCATAGTGCCTACGTACTGGAAATAGACAGAACTGAGATGGATGGCAACGATCCTCCTGCCACTCCAAGTCTACCTAAGCCGGCCTTATGTTCTTCTGAAAGGTTTCAATCTTGCCAACCGGTTACCTTCGAGTTCGTGGGTTAAAGCTCTAAAATAAGCTGTTCAAAACACGGGTTGGAAACAGTAACCAGCCAATATCGATGGATAATAATGGATTATGATAATCCTGCTGCAACCTGACCCGCGGCGACGGACGACGCGATGACGCCAGACAATGTGCCTATGCGCTATCTCATCCCCTTGATCTAACCTCAGCTCGATGGCCCAGTGACAGGGCCTTTGTCTCTCCCCCACGCTTGGTACAACCTCCAATGACAGTTTTCCGGGTTGATAACAGTCTGGGTTGTCTATCATGGGATTTGGCTCAACCATTAAAAGGAAGCAATGGTGCACCCTTCAAAATCCAGGTGAGAACTCTCAGATTATCATCACATGTTCCTCGTCGGTCGATATCCGCCTCGCCTCTCCTCTCCTGCTGGGTTTCTCTGATTTTGAGCTTGGACCCGCAACTGCCCACTTTGTCTGCCCTTTGTCCTCTCTCCAACCATTCAGCAAACACCCGCAGATCAGGAAGCGCTGATAAGCTATCTAAGCTATCTCTGGGATCCATGAGCTATTATCAATTACACATTTTGGGTAACTAGCTCAAAAGAAAATAACTCTAGCCACAACCGACAACGGCTTCGCCTGGCTGTTAATCGAGTTCGGTACTCAGACGCAGAGATCATAGGAAAATATAACTTCCAGCTGTCCAACACGAACTTCCGGTCTTGAACTCTGACAAAGAGCATTCTCGCTTATCTTGTTCAATACTCGACACAGGCCTACTACTGTCTTGGAGCCGATCGACAACAAGCTACCTAATTAGCTTCGGCTGTGAATGATCGACACCCAGGACAACCTTTAACAAGTCAAAACCGCTCCAACGTTGGTCCATTTCGAATTCCTTCATACAACTTCAATTCACCACCTCAACAATGGATGAGGACCAAGGACCACAATCAATTGTGCCTGAGCACGCACCTTCCAAGACAATTTCTCAACGGTACAATGGGCTCGTCAAAGCGTTCACAACCAAGCACGGTCTAATTGGCGATTATGACTATGGCTTCCTCTTTCGGCCAAACCTGCCATTCATGACGAAAAGTGTCAACCCAAGTCCTTTCTTTGGACTCAATGACAAAATGCCAGTACTTCTGGGTTTACTACTAGGATTCCAGCACGCACTGGCCATGTTAGCAGGAGTAATTACACCACCCATCATCATCAGCAGTAGCGCAAACCTATTACCCGAGCAACAACAATATCTTGTCTCGACTGCCCTCATTGTCTCGGGTATATTTTCTGCTGTTCAGATTACTCGCTTCAGACTTTTCGGTACACAGTAAGTCTGGTTGTCTATGGCGGTTTACAGAGTTTCAATTGACAATTGTCTTGCAGATATTATCTCGGTACTGGACTGTTGTCTGTCGTCGGCGTTTCCTTCAGTGTAATTCCGGTTGCCCAAGGCAGTCTCGCTCAGATGTACGCCAATGGATTCTGTCCTTCTGACTCTGATGGAAACCCTTTGCCTTGCCCCGAGGGCTACGGAGCCATCCTCGGAACCTCAGCCGTGTGCGCTCTTGTCAACGTTCTCGTTTCTTTCATCCCTGCCAAGTTCCTCCTGCGGGTACTGCCACCCATCGTTACCGGCCCTACAGTCATGCTCATTGGAATCAAACTCATCAAGTCGGGTTTCTCCAACTGGATGGGAGGCAGCGGAGGATGCATGACAGCTACTGAGGGATTGTTCGCCCTTTGTCCTGACATTAATGCACCTCATCCTTTGCCTTGGGGATCTGCAGAATTCTTAGGCTTGGGATTTTCTGTTTTTGTTGCCATCATCGTGTGCGAACGATTTGGCTCACCTATCATGAAGTCCACTTCGGTCGTTATTGGATTACTGGTAGGCTGCATCATTGCTGCTGCTTGTGGCTACTTCGACCGATCTGGCATTGATTCAGCTCCCGTCGCCTCCTTCGCATGGGTGCACACATTCCCACTTTCAGTCTATGGACCGCTCGTCCTTCCTCTCATCGCTGTTTACCTTGTTTGTGCTACTGAAGCCATTGGCGACGTCACGGCTACATGCGATGTTTCGAAACTCGAGGTCACCGGAAAGACATACGAGTCCCGTATCCAGGGTGGTATCTTGTCTGATGGTATTGCAGGCTGCATTGGTGCCCTGATGACCATGACACCCATGTCCGTTTTCGCTCAGAACAACGGTGTCATTGTTCTCACCCGCTGTGCTAACCGCAAAGCTGGTCTTGCTTGCGCCATGTTCCTAATTATTATGGGTATTTTTGCAAAGTTCGCCGCGGCTCTTATCGCCATCCCGTCAGCCGTTCTCGGTGGTATGACCACCTTCCTCTTCAGCGCCGTCGCCGTCTCTGGCATGTCCATTATTGTACGGGGTGTGCCATTCAATCGGCGCAATCGCTTCATTCTTACAGCCGGTTTCGCCCTGGGATATGGTGCCACACTTCTTCCCACTTACTTTGACAATGTCTTCACTTATAAGGGAGACAACCGCTCCCTACAGGGCTTCTTAGACGCTATCGTCCTTATTATGGAGACAGGTTTCGCAATTGCCGCCATCGTCTGCGTGATACTGAACCTCACCCTTCCCGAAGAGTTGGGAGATGATATCGATGCTGCGCGATCAACGACCAACGTTATGATGCACGAAGAGACAGAGCAGAACAAGGCTATTGCGGGGTCAAGTAGAGACCACAGCATCGATCCGAAAAAGGAGGGCTGATGATGGGAATGTCACACATATATTCAGTTCATTAGGTTGCGCACGAGTCTTGCTTTTATGTGGAGGATCATGTAAAAATACGAGCATTGGAGAAACCTAGGTGTTGAAAACTGCATCAAATAAATACTACTTGAACGATTCAGAGATTTCAACACACAAGGAAAGAACTTCCATGCCGGCAGGACTAAATCCACTTGGACTAACGACCAAAAACTACCAAATACCAACGCCCCAGTACTCTACACCCATCCGTTTCATTCATTCATTATATAACGTTAATCCATACGCTCATGCACAGCGTATCTGAATTCTACCCATCAATGCCTCCTCTGTGGTTTGCACTAATTAGTCACCCCATACACAACATGCGACCTTCCCTCATAACGCTGCTTGTGGAAGTTGTTCATCTGCTTCCTGTAGTTCTCTTGTACCTCACCCCATAGGCCACGATGCCCATCCTTTATGCATTTTCGTACATCGCCTTCCTTCTTGAACTTGCAGTGGCATTCATTTGGCTTACCACAAAAGTAAGCTCTGGCCTGAGAATTAGGGAATTTGATGCTGAGTCGCTTGAGATTTGGCCAATTGGCACTGCTACTCGTCGAAGCTGGATTATTGAGTGCTAATCGGGCCAGGTTCCAGTCCATCTCGCCATCGGAGGTTGACTGTTCATACCGTCGAGCTGTAAGGGTAGACTGGCCCTTCTTCTCAATAGCCGCAATTTCACAGGATGCACCATCTCTGCCAGATTTACGGCAGTCACAACGTTCCGGATTCATATTCGTTTCGTCGTCGACCTGGATAGTTACAAAAGAGAACTTTTCACCTCGGGGGCTTTGCGTGAATAGGACGAGCATTGGTTTTACTGGACGCTTGTGGAGGAGACCCGTGGAGTTTGTCCCTGTTGTGACACTCACGCTGCAAGCGTCGCTGGTGGACGAATTGCTGTTATTTGATATGCCACTGAAAATACTGAAGGAGCGACCATTTCTAGTTGTCGTTGTACTGTTAGTTCGAGCTGCAAGATCAGACCCTGATTGAGAGGATGATGAAGGCTGTCCGACAGGTCTTCGAGGACACGACTCCCGTGGTGGACCTTCCATTGGAAAGAAGTTCTGCCTGTCTAAAGGAGATGACGTGATGGGTTCTGGAGAGCTTCTTGCTGGCCAAGACTCATAGACCTCAGAACCTACAGGTCGCCGCTGTGGGATTGTCGCAAGACTTGAATAACGCACAGAAGGGTTGACTGAGAATCTATCTCCATTGTTTCCGCCAGGTGGAAGAATCGCTCCTGACATTGTAAAAATACCATCTCGCCCAGGAGACGAGTCCCGTATGGCAGCTGGAGCTAGTGACGTGCTAGGTGGAAGCGTTGAGCCTGGTGTAGCAACGAACCCATTTCCTCTAGGGAACCAACTTGGGATGGCACCTGAAGCGAGTGTCGATATGGAGTTTTGTCGACTTGTTGCCGAGCTTTGGGTCGTATTGGAAGCGGCGTCACTATTTGTGACAAGTGAGCCTGTGGTTCCTTTAGGTATCCAAAGCTGGAGGGAGGCGCTCTCCATGATGTTGTTGACTCCATCAAGAACAAAGATGACTTGACAGTCGTATTGAGTATACGAGTCCCATGGCTTGAAACCTATCACCGCTTGTTGAAACTTCAGTATATCGCCTCCGTCAATGAAGTCCAGTCTTGCTATTCTCTCGTTCTGGCGCAAGATGATTTCTTGTGTCATATGAGTACCAAAGGGCAAGGCGTATTGGGGGTTGAACACCATGTATGTAACATTAAAATCGATGGTTCCAGCTTTCAGAGTCAGTACTTGTAAATCATGCAAATATTACGAATCACCCACCTTCTTGTCTTGGTTTACCAGTGGCCGTTTGTTTTGAACCTGACATGATGATCCTAAATCTTCGTCCATCTGAATCCAGTCTGCGAAGCAATTTGACCTTCTTTTCAACGCCTGCGTCAGAGCTCCGTAGGGGTCTGAGGCTATTAGCAACAGTAAAACAAGAAGAATACAAATGGCTTACACATCAAGGAGCTGCTCCATCATCTCATCTCTAGTTACCACATCGACAAGAGGGGCAGGATCCTTCTCAGGCCAGATAGTAAGCATATCCCGCTCAAGCGTCGAAGTGATGATTCTTGGTGTGACAAGCTCTGGGCCGAAACGGGCACACTGGGAGGAAAGATCCTATGGGAGTTAGCGTAGGGAGGTCATTGGACAGCGAAATCTCACATCTTCTAGTTGTCGAGTATACGAAGGCCAGTGTGAGGTGTCTTTATTCGCCGCCCTTAAAGCTGGGGACGCTTGCATTCGTTTGAAGATCCACACGCACTTCAATAGGTTGAGATACTGGTCGACAGCTGGGACACGATCCTCGACCAACATTCCCGATTGAAAATTGACCGTGCTCTTGTTAAAATTGAGAATGAATGCGTCCGATAGTTCACTCAGCTCGAAGTCGTCCTCGACACGATATTCTGGACGGCCGGTAAGTGCCGCAAAGCGGAACTGGTCGTCCAAATCAACAGGAATTTCTAAGAAAACGACACTTCGCTGAACCCGTTGATGGAGCGCTTCGTCAAGGTCGGGAATCAGAACTCCCATCAAACGGCGAATATCATGGTGTACGTCGGTGATCCGTTCTGCAAGGTCTCGATGCATAAGCTCAATGTCTTGCCGCACGCGAAGAAGAAGGTCACTGTTCCGGCTAGTCAGTTGTATGAAAAAGACGACTATGATTCTTATACTTACACTTCCAAAGGCTTCAGAACATGAAGGATCTTGGAATTGTGCAACATGATTCTCTGACGTAGTTGATCAGCCGAGGGCTGGACAAGTACGTTCCATTCTAGGTTGCGGAGAGGATTTCCTCCCTTTCTGTACCGGTCGTTGGATTCAAGAAGTTGGCGGCACTCTCGGAGTGTCACCTCATAGTCTCCGACAATTTCGATGAGTGAGGTTCGGTCCCATCGTAGCCTGACTGGCACTCCTGGCCTTCGCTGGCTCTGGAGGGAGTCATCTGCCCATGTAATCACTCTGCTAAGAATATCGAGGTTTTCGGCAAGGCCTCTGACATCTCTTCCAAACTCTGAATATTGCCTTGCTAGAAGATAGTCAGATATGTGAGAGATATGAGAATCACGTGGGTCAAATCTGTAGACGACCTGAAGGTGCATATGTCTGTTCATTCGCGCAGTTGACGCTGACCGTTCGAAATACATAGGAAAAGCCTTGCCAGGCATAACTGGTGTATAAAAACCTAAGGCAATGGGGCTTCACTCACTAGCATTATAATCCTCTTTCCAGCCATAACGGTAGATATCCCAGGCTAAGCGGCCAAGGTTGAGGAGGTCCCCGACCTGTAGAGGACCTGCCATCGGTCGCTTCTTTAGTTGTTTCCGTACAAAAGCTCTGAAAGGATACCAATCTGTAATAGGAAGCTGAAGACGATCACTTGGTAACTGCAGCCGGCGACAGGACCAGTGAATCGCAAAAGAGGTGAGAGGCAGCAACACCATAAAGAAGTCTTGCCGACGGGGCTATTCCTTGAAATGTGAACGAGAAGATGACCGCATGGAACCTGAACCAGACCAGTCTGATTGGTGTGAATGGCACCCCCAACTCGCCTCGAAGAACAAAGATGCAAGGGCTAGATGAGTCCTCGCAAAATAAGATAAGACATGGATGTGTAAGTCCTGCATTTGTGAGACGCGTACACATCCGGCGTGGCTGGGAGAAAGTAGCCCAAAGTGATTACTCTCAACCTGCGTCAAAGCAGAGAAGTCTTTACAGGCAGCCAGGACAGAGTGACATGGATTCACGGCTGATTCAAATCGAATAGCGTCGGCCACCAAGGCGGGTGACCTACGTGAGCAATCATCCGTAGCGGCGGGGTAGGGCTGAGACTGATGGTTCCTGCACTCCTTCATATCAACGAGCACTTGCATGGAGTTTTCAAGGCCTTGGCAGTTGGAGAAAACGGTTTCAGACCCCCGTTTCTGATATCCACGCCGGAAAAGGGACAGGTAGTATTATACAACAAACTTCGAGTCATCCCAGGCGAAGTTCATCGTCTCTAACCTCAGGAAATAACATCCAAGTACGAGACTGGATATTGGTCGTTCTTTCAGCTCGTCTTGGCATTCCATTATGTATTGCATTAGCCCTTATCTGAGAGGACTGGGGCTATGTAACGCAGGGATAGCGGATTGGTTGCTTGATTTATGACCAAGGCGCTAGAAACGCAACAGTTAGCGTTACTGTTTGGTCGCGGCAGCAAGGCGTTTTGGCAGATAACGAATCTGTTGCGTTTGCAGGAATGAGGAGAAATCTGCCTAGAATAACAAGGGGGTTGAAAATGCCACACGATGGCGATGAGGCTTGAAATGCATCCTCTGCTTGGTCGGTCGGTCATTCTGGGCTGAGAGCTGTACGCCCGGCTTTGGTACAACCACCAACGCCTTGCATACCGATCCCAGAGAGCGTTACTTAACGTTCATGGCCCCAGACAACCATGATATCCAAGCTGGAGTTTTCTGTTTAATTTCGCGCCCATAGATTACAAGACCTCGCCGGCTCGACTCGATGTTGGGCTCGATTTAGGATTGTCTTATCGCTCAAGTCGCTTCCAGGCCTACCAAGTCAAGTCTTTCGTTGTAAGCACAAGCATCATGGACGACTTTGCAGCATACCGAAACCAAGACCGACATATCGTCTCGCCCCAACGCGATGCTCCCGTCGTGGATAGCGACCGAGATTCACTTTTTGGAGATGATAACCCAGGGGAGATCTACACGTCCGCACCCAAAGAGGCGTTCAAACTTGGGTACTTCGATGTTATGTGTCTGTTGCTCAATCGCATGATTGGTAAGTTGTATTCTGGAAGATTTCTTTCATACTCTCTGGCAGAAATCAGCCTGGAGAAGTCATCATTATCAAGGCAACTGTGATGATAATGTTGTGTTGAAGTTGGATTTAAGTTCGCCTGTAACAGATCGGATGCCCCCAAGTGGGGAAGCAATCGGGGACATCTCGTCAAGATCAATGGATCGCTCCTTCCTTGGCCCAAGCTTGGGTTTTTATGTGTCAGAAGAACCCTGATATTCCGATTTGGAAAGTGCTGTTCTGACTTCAACAATTACCTAACCTACCTACCTAAATCATCCCAGTAATAAGATGGGAAACTTCTTGGCCTTCGGGTCTTACATTACCTTAAAGCTTTACAGTTACTGATCGCCTTGACGCTACAGGAACTGGTATCTTCAATTCGCCCCAACGAGTAATGCAAGGAACTCATTCAACTGGCGCGACACTTCTCCTCTGGCTTGCTGGAATGGTTTACTGTCTCTCTGGTGTTCATGTTTACATCGAATACGGTCTCAACGTTCCTCGATACACTATCAACGGCATTGAGCAGAGTGTCCCGCGCAGTGGTGGAGACCTCAACTACCTCCAATATGTCTATCAAAAGCCAGCATACAGAAGAGGCACCGTACTCTTGAGCACTTGTATGTGGGGTTTCTGCTTTATCGCTCTTGGAAATATGGCAGGCAATTGTATCAACTTTGCCACCATGGTACACTCTGCAGCAGGAAACACAAACCCATCTCCTGGTGCCGTTAGAGGTATTGCCATCGGCATCGCAATCCTTACTTGCTTCATTCATACGTTCTCTCGAAGAGGAGGTATTCTCCTCAACAACATACTGGCCATGGTCAAGGTCATGATGCTTCTCCTTATCATCGTGACAGCTATCGTTGTTGGGGCTGGAGGTCTGACGCTAAAGGATGAAGGCGAAACAGTGGAAAAGCCAATTGCAGACAATACCCAGCCTTCCAGCGCCTTTGCAGAGTCTAGCGACGCAAATGGATATGCTCATGCATTTCTTGCCATCATATTCAGTTTCTCGGGCTTTGAGCAGCCAAACTATGTCATGGGCGAGATCAGTCGACCAAGACGGAAACACCCTGTCGCCATGCTACTTGGCGTCGGTATCGCCGTTTTACTTTACATGGCCGTGAATGTTTCCTACGTAAGTCCTGGAACCCTCCATCATACCAAAGTACAAATTTGCTGACGCTCGTATAGATGGTTGTGGTTCCCGCAAAGGACCAAATAGACTATAATGTAGCACAAAAGTTCTTTGAGCTTACACTCGGCAGCTTGGATAACGGCGGAACTGGAGAGCGCATATTTCATGCTCTTTTAGCCGTCTCAAGTATGGGAAATATCATTGTTATGACTTATACCGCTGCACGTGTTAAGCAGGAAATCGCAAAGGAGGGTATCATTCCTTATGCCAAGTTCTTTGCTCAAGATGGCGACATGTCTTTTGGACGACTTCTGAATTGGTTCAAGAAGCGAGGAATGTTTAGTTCACTTCTGAGCACTCGTTGGCTCTCACCTGAGGACCATAGGGAGAGAACCCCCGTGGGCGCCTTCATTCTGCATCTTATTTCGTGTTTTATCCTGATCTTTGCCACTTGGGGGGCAGGCTCTAAGAACTCTTACACGTTGCTCACAAGCTTGAGTGCATATGTCATCAACGCCTTTTTCGGTGTTTTCCTAGGGCTGGGTATCCTCATTCTTCGCTTCAAAGGACCTCCCAAAACCGATGAAGATGCGATACAAAGCCCAGCAGCACCTCCCAAGACTTGGCGCCAGATGACAGGGAAGCATATCAACCCCACACTAAGCGTCATATGCGCTGTTATTTATATCGTTGGAGGTTTATGGCCCATTGTCACACTTTGGATTCAGCCCAGGGGTGTCAAAGAAAGCCCTGTCAAAGAACGACCCGAGGACAAAGAACCCACACTCCCGTGGTGGCTTGTGCCTGTTATTACATGGTCTATCATTGGCGGTGGCGTGCTTTGGTTTCTTGGATTTGTTGCTTTCGCGGTGCGCAGAAAACACAAAAGAAATGAAATCTTTGTGGTTGAGAAGAAACCCGAGTTTGAGAGTGCCGAAGGACCTGACGACTCAAGTGAGAAGACAGGCGGATATGTGCTCGTGCACGAAACAGTGTATTTGAGTTGGATTGCCGCAGAAATCCATGATTCTAGAGGATCAGGTACGACTGGGTTCCAGGAGCGCCCTGGTGGCCCGTCTGCCGCCCCGGTGAATCGATATGCTGGGACAGACTTCGAAGCCTTCTACCAGGAAGAGCGTGTTGCTGCGCCAGCAAAATCTTATGACTCAGGATATCGGCCATGATTATATATTTTACATCCTTGGAATAGATGCCCAAGCATTCCAACTTTACTCTTTGTTGTCAACAATAAGGTTGACCTCTCCCAGGCAGGTCAAAGCTCACTAGATCAATACAGTAGAAGTCACACACGGCAACTAAACTCTAACCAAGATGAACACGTATATTACAGAGCTATATGCACAGTAGCTGGTTCTTCCTCCTTCATCCCTCAACCAGCTCAACACAACAAGCCCGTCAATCAACTCATGGCCCATGAGTATGAAATGTTTTTATAGCCATGAATTAAATATATGCATGTAACCATGTCATGAATGACCAATTCCTTTCCCTACCTGTCGCTATCATGAGTTATTCAAAACCTGCGACTTATAAAGACCTTGCCAGAATATTCTCAGATTCCAAGGCGGTTGATAGCATGGTAGGAATATATCCACTGCTTAGTGAGCTTTGGTAGAAATACTACAAGTTTTACGTAGCAAAAAGCTTTGTCTGCCAAGAATGACATAAAAAAAAAACTGTCTACAGTGTATGGTTTTGATCACCCTTTGCCAAGGATTTCCATAACACAACTCGATAAACCAATGGTATTCATAATAATCTTCTTCACGACGCCGATCCACAAACCATTCCTTTATTATTGGTGCTCAAAGTCCCGTGCCTTACGAGTGAGCACTCGAATATTATCAACGAAACCTTCCACCAGCTCTGGATAACGATGTGCCCCACCAGTGGCAGCTTTCCGCCCTTGGTCGATGAGTAGTCTCGTATTAAGTTCGATTTCGAGTTCGTGCTTCTTTTCTGGTCGACCCTGTGATACAGTTAGCAAGAGTTATTTATAGCAACAATGACAACTTACACCTTGGCCAGCATGAATGACCTGCGTGAGGTCAATCTGATACGGCCCTTGTGTGTAACTGAGCCTATCTTTGTTACGATCAGGGTTATCCCCGGGAGTTGGGATTTGTTCCAACTCTTCCAATGGGCCATCCCAGTCCATCTCGAGGTTGATACTGATACGACAGTCCATAGGCATGAGCGGAAAATGGATATCGAGGTCGGCAATGCGAGCCTTGATGATCTTGCCCAGAACCTCCTGTGTTTTCTGGTCGTGTGTCACCCGTACGCGGACTCGTTTGCCCAGACGATTTCGCACGCAGCCTGGAACTCTAGCCTGCAGTTCTGCGGGGAGATCGAAGAAACGATCCCTTTCTCTGCGGTGCTTATAAAGAACCGGGACACGGTGACTAGCGCCTCCTGGCCCACGAGGATGTGTAGACTTGACTATTTCGTTGAGGAAATCGTTGTTCTTCTTATGGGCGGCCTAAATTCATTAGCAATTGATCACTGAATAGCTAGAGGCATAGAAGGCAGAAGATGCTCACCTCGGTCATACTACTTTCGAAAGCGACGCGATTACTCTCCATCAAAACACATTCGGACGCCACGCCGCGCTCGACCCGTTGGCCAGTGTCCTTGTCAATCAAAGTGCCAAGTTTGGCTTCCACCTCGAACTGAATACCTCGGCTAGAAATTTCACCCATATCTGGGGCGTCAAGCACATTTAGGAACAAGAAATCGGCGACCTTTCTACTAATATCCTCGAACGGCTTGACTCCCATGATACTAGGTTCCCACTCACCGAGGATGTCTTGTGGTGCTGGTTCAGCGGGTGGTACAGGATGAGTAGCAGGAATTGCTCTATTAGCCTCGGGCGAGGCATGCCGGCTAGGGCGAGTGTTTTGTTCTTGTTTTCCATTGGTATGCGAATGAAGCCTCTTTTGAAGTACGAAGTTGGCGTTCGATGGCATAGCCCCCATCCTTCGGGAGTCCTGCGCCCATAGAGGTGGTTGCGAATAGCGTCTTCGCTTCTTGCCCATAATCGCTGGAGCAGAATCGGACGCTGATTCGCGCTTAACAGAAGCCTGGTCGCCATTAACCTCAGTAGGCCTCATCCTTTTCTCTTTGGGTTCTTGTTTAGGGCTGCTGTCAACGCGATCCTCAAGTTTGCGCTTAGCAGGGGTTGTCGCACGCTCTGTGTCGATAGCCATCGGTTGCGGAAGGGAGACTGGTTGCGATTGTTTGTTTTTGGCGTCTGCTGCCGCCAGCGCAGCGAGTGGATCGGGGTTGCTGTGAAGGGAAGGTATTCGAGACTTGGGACTAACGGACGGACTTGGAGCGCGTTCACTATGCGATTGAGATCTTCGATGCACGTCGGGCGCTGGCGAGCCGTAACTGCTAGATATACGTTTGGTCGGAGGCGGAGGCGGAGGTGGTGAACTTTTTAGTTGTGCTTGTGCCTGTGTCTGTGCTTGCGCTACTGGGGCTGCGGTTGTGTATGAAAGCCTTTGTTGGTACGGACTCGAAGGCTGCGCGAACACTCCAGGAATAGATGTTTGCCTTGATCCAGAGGACAAAGGCGGGCCGACAGGCGTAGCTGGCTGGGATGGTTGGCGACTATGACTGTATTCTCCAGGAGGTGGGCGCGAAGCGGCGACAGGACTACCTTGAATAAAAGAAGAGCCGTAAGGGTGTTGAGGATGAGCAGATGTTGGGGTAGGAGTAGAATGTGCAGAATGTGTAGCTGAAGGAGGACGTTGGTTTAGATATTGCTGATTACCTGCAACGCCGACAGGAGGCGTCTGCGGAATAGAGTTTTGATGGTGTTGCTGTTGCTGAGCTGTAGGATAGTGGCCGTGTACATGGCCTGGGGGTATGGCTTGTGGGCCCTGTGCGAAGCTTTCCCGAGGAGCGTATTGAGCAGGTGATTGTCGGTGTCGTTGAACTGGACTGGCTACCTCCGCAGGGGACTGGGTATGGGGAAAGGGATAACCGGCAGCAGCCGATGCAGCGGAAGGGGTTGTTGATGCTCGATAGGGGGATTGACCTGGAGTTGGGCCGCTTGGGGACCGCGCATCGTGGAAAGAGCCTGCTGGTTGTAGTGGAGGCGGCACAGGACGTCCTGGATATGGCCCGGGTGTCTGGTACGGAGATTGTGGTGGATACGCTCCAGGCGGCGGTTGATGGGGAGATGGCTGATGATGCGACGGTGGCCGCGACTGAGGGTGATGGGGATGGCCAGCATGCGGATGAAAGTCCTGTGGTAGAGGTTTTCCCGGCGAGGGATGAGGAGGTGGTTGACGGTTGTATTCGCGATAGTAGGGATGTGGAGCGGGTGCTTGGGCTGGACTCTGTGATGGTCGTTGCATCTGCTGCTGCTGTGGATGAGGCTGCTGCTGAACATGCGGCGGAGGTTGCGGCTTCGACGTGGGTTTTACAGGAGCGCGGTCGCCGCCATCCGACGTGTTAAGTACGGATCGAAGATCCATGGCGATGGTGTTGAATTGACAACGGGTGAAGAAAGTTGCGCCACGACGACGCCGAGGGATTCTGGCGCGATGGAAGATCACAAATCGATTTCAACACCAATCACCCGTCTGAAATTAGATTACAGACGCGATTAAAGCGTAACCAACTACTGACGGACGTTGTCCTCAATGGAACAAGATATTAAATGTCGTTAAAGCGATGAAGGACGGTCGTCGTCGCGCGAGGGGAAAGGCGCAAATGGACATGGATGTCTGTTGGATGTTTCTATGCCGCCATGGCGAGGCTGCCACGCTGTCGAATTGATGATTATCGATTGGCGAATAAAGTTCGCGTAGAGTTTGTGAACGGATACGAAAAAAGTGTTGTCGGCTGTATAGCGTATTCGATGAGTCGTGTGCACTGAACGTTATTCGCGGTTTTAAAGTATCATGGTCATTTTGGATATTTGGTGTTGGTGTTCTGTCGTCGTTTTCTGGCGACAAACAAAGATGGATAGGCGACAGCCTGACGCTAGAGGTCTCTTTTCAGGGATGTGGGAATACATGTACCAATGTACATGACGACGGGACAAATTTTGTTTGCAAAACCTTCCTTGTCTTTTTTGGCAGCCAAGCCCAATTGCCAGCCGGTACATTATTTATGCCCTACAGGCTATGAGAACTCAAGTACCGATTATTGGCTCCCCAAGAGACCTAGCAGCACCTAATCTCGATTCCGGTAAGGCGGTTTCAGATTAGACACGCTACTTGGCACCTTCGTAGGCCTGAAATATCGAAGGCCAAGGATAATAGGTCATGTCTTGCGCAACCAGGGGCGCAAATTGATTATCATTGAATCTCAGCCTTATGAGATGGGCATTTGCAAAGTACATGTTACCTAGTATATTCGCACTGAGTTTCTCAATACCCAGGCTTTACGTATATCTGCTGAGCATAGGTTCATTTCTACGCGACGTCATACCTAGTTTCATGACCAATTGGTCTTTGGAGGTCGTGTGCTTCAGCTATCATTAGGACATGAACCATTCGCGTGAAGGTCCCATACCTACTCTTCTTTCCTACAGGCTGCTATTTCCAAAACTCTTGATGAGTCTGGCTAACCCAGGGTTGCAACATACTCACGGTTGGTCAACACAAACCATCCTGTAATTCTTATCAGGCTTGCTTTCCGATCTTCAGAAGTTATGGACAATGGCACGTGCAGGCCTAGTGATGCTCTTGTGGTGATCTGAGATTCAGTAACAGAAGCATGGTTGTCTTTGTATGGTTGAATTCTGCATTGGAGTTTTTGATAAGGTAGGCAGTATATGAATGCAATGGACTTGATAAAAATTTGTCTGTTCCTGTGAAGAAGGTGTCGCGATATTAGCCAGTACTTCTGTACTCGGTCCTAATGCAAACAGCTATAGCCAGTGTCACGTGTTATGATCGCCCCAGCATCATCAAGGCTTATGTAACTGCACCCTGCCTGGAGCTCGCGTTGGCCCGTGCACTCCACTGCAAGGCAGAGCTGTGCCTGACGTGGACCATCTTCGAGTTACCCTTCTGGAGCAAAACACCAACCAATCCATCAATTCCATCTCTCTTAATTATCTTGTTATCCTCTTTCTCTCTGTACATCCACGACTCTATCCAGTCTCGGGGCTCCGTGTATGCCCTTGGACTTGCACAAAGACAGTACTTACCATCCAATTCGACCATCGCTACCCCGACATATCTCTGTACCGCTGTAAACGTCCTTCGCCCCCGATCCGTTACAGTCCTTCAAAATGCCTGGTATCGTCTCGGCGACCGGCGTTCTCGCCTTCCTCACCGACGAGGAGCCTGAGCTCAAGGTCTTTGCTTTGCAGACCCTCAACGACGACATAGATACTGTCTGGACAGAGGTTGCTGCCGTGCTGACCCAGATGTACGTCATGATCGTGTCCCTTTTCTAATGCGCTGAGTTGTGTTCGCTGACAGTGTATTCCAGCGAAGCGCTCTACGAGGATGAATCCTTCCCCGAACGTCAGCTCGCTGCGCTTGTTCTTGCAAAGGTCTACTACCACCTCCAGGCCTACAATGACAGCATGGTGTTCGCCCTCGCCGCCGGCGATCTTTTCAAGCTCGACTCTCCTGGAGAGTTTGAGGAGACCATCATCTCCAAGTGCGTGGACCAGTATATCGCTGTCACTGCTGCCAAGAAGTCGACTCCCCAAGCTTCAAAGACTACCGATCTGCCTGAGCTAGCTACTACCTTCGCCAGTGGTGCCGAGGGTGCCATAATGTCTCCTACCACTCCCTTTTCGCGAACGACTTTGCCGCCCAAATCACTGCTCTCTCGCGATTCCATCGACAATACCATGCTTGAGGCGACCTTCCAACCCTCTTTCAAGCAGTTTCGCTCTGGTTCCATTGCTGAGCTTCCGGAACAGGCCACTGATTCTCTGCAAAGAGTCATTGATAGGCTTTTCGAGAGCTGCTTGGAGCAAGGCCGATACAGACAGGTAGTCGGTATTGCCGTTGAGGCCAAGAACTTGGATGTTCTTCGAAGCGTTATCAAGCGCGCGAGTGACGACGAAAAGAAGGCCAAATCAACCCCCTCCGAAAGCTCCCCCGGTCCGGCGGAGGATCTGATTGAGTACACATTGGGTATTTGCATGGATATCGTTCAAGAGAGGGGTTTCCGAACCGAGATCTTGAGGCTCATCCTCGACCTTCTCAACGAGATCCCTAACCCTGACTACTTTGCCATCGCCAAGTGTGTCGTCTATCTCAACTCTGATGAGGAGGCCTCTCGCATGCTTCGCAACCTTGTCGAGAGAGCTGATCGAACTTCCATCGCCAGTGCCTACCAGATCGCTTTCGACCTTTACGACAATGGCACACAAGGGTTTCTAGGTAATGTTCTAGACTCGCTTCCCGCTGGCGAGCCCACTAAGACCGCGGTCGACGAAAACGGTGAACAGCCCAATGAGAGCGAATCGCTCCTCCAGAACAAGCAGGCAGACCCCGAAAACATGCTTCCCGAGCCTGTGGTTAAGGCCTACAGAAACATCCGAGCTATCCTCGACGGTAGCAAGACCATCCGCCTGAACCTCGAGTTTCTCTACCGCAACAACCGAACCGATCTGAGCATTCTCAACAAGGTCCGCGACAGTCTTGAAGGTCGCAACTCTATTTTTCATACTGCTGTCACATTCTGCAACGCTTTCATGAACCAGGGAACCACAAACGACAAATTCTTCCGCGATAATCTGGAGTGGTTAGGCAAGGCCGTGAATTGGTCCAAGTTTACCGCTACTGCCGCGCTTGGCGTCATTCACCGTGGAAACCTTTCGCAATCTAGAAAGCTTCTTGAGCCGTATCTCCCTAGGCAGGGTGGGCTTAGTAGTGGCTCTATCTTCAGTCAGGGTGGTGCACTCTATGCTTATGGGCTAATCCACGCCAATCATGGAGCAGAGGCCCTGGACTACCTAAAGGAGCAATTCGGCCAAGCCGAAGAGGAGGTTGTTCAGCATGGTGGTGCTCTTGGTCTTGGTATTGCCGGAATGGCTACTGGTGATGTGGACATCTATGATAAACTCCGAGAGGTCCTCTTCCAAGATTCCGCTCTCAACGGTGAGGCTGTTGGTTTGGCCATGGGTCTCGTCATGCTTGGTACCGGTAATGCCAGGGCCCTGGAGGATATGATTACCTACGCACACGAGACTACACACGAGAAGATCCTTCGTGGTCTTTCCATTGGTATGGCTCTCATCATGTTCGGCCGCCAAGAAGGAGCCGATGTCTTGATCGAGGGTCTCCTCAACGACCCCGATCCAACTCTACGATATGGTGGTATCATGACCGTTGCTCTTGCCTACTGTGGTACTGGCAGCAACAAGGCCATTCGAAAACTGCTTCACACTGCAGTCAGCGATGTTAACGATGATGTTCGTCGCATCGCCGTGATGAGTCTGGGTTTCATCCTTTTCCGCAAGCCAGGCAGTGTACCTCGCATGGTTGAGCTTCTATCCGAATCATACAACCCTCACGTTCGATACGGTTCCGCCATGGCTCTTGGTATTTCGTGTGCGGGCACTGGCCTTGATGAGGCCATCGACCTGCTCGAGCCCATGATGAAGGACCCTACAGACTTTGTGCGACAGGGTGCTTTGATATCCCTCGCCATGATCCTCGTTCAGCAGAACGAGGTCATGAACCCCAAGGTCGCATCAATCCGCAAGACCCTCAAGAAGGTGGTTGGCGACCGCCACGAGGACGCCATGACCAAATTTGGTGCTGCTCTAGCTCTCGGTATCATTGATGCCGGTGGCCGCAACTGCACTATTGGCCTTCAGACCCAGACCGGCAACCTCAACATGGCCGGTATCGTAGGTATGGCTGTCTTCACTCAATACTGGTACTGGTTCCCCTTCACCCATTTCCTGTCCCTGAGCTTCTCTCCTACCTCCATCATCGGACTGGATCACGATCTTGAGATCCCCGATTTCAAGTTCCACTGTGCCACTCGCCCAAGCCTCTTTGACTACCCCCCCGAACAAGAAGTCAAGACCGAGGAGGGACCCGCGCTGATTGCTACTGCAATCTTGTCAACTACCGCACAGGCAAAGCGACGAGCTCAGAAGAAGGAGCGTGCCCAGCGACGAGAGAGTATGGATATTGACAGCATCCCCGCCAAATCAAGTGGCGACAAGATGGACGTTGATGAGGATAAGAAGGGCGACGAAGCCGGTGACAAGAAAGAACAGCAAGAGAAGGAACCTGCTACTTCTACAGATACGAAGAAGAAGCCCGAGAAGGAGAAGGTTGGCTATGAGATTGAGAACATGACCCGAGTGCTTCCTGGCCAACTCAAGTACATCAGCTTTTCCGCCGGCCGCTACAACCCTGTGAAGAAGGTAAGCAATTTTCCTAATAACCTTCAAGCTTTCATATTTGCTAACTCTTTACAGCCCACCGGTGGTCCCCTACTGCTCATCGATAACGAGCCTGAGGAGGAAAAGACCCTGTTGGAGGAAAAGCTCAAGAAGGTCACGACTGAACGAGCTCCTGTAGCGGGCCAGCAAAACGCTAGAGGCGGACGATCTGGTGGACAAGGACGCTCTCTTCTCGATGGTCTTGCCGATTCCCAGCGCGGAGGAGCTAATAGCGCTATGCTTGGCCAGTTGTTGCGCAACCAAGGCCGGTCACCGTTCGGTCTTCTTGATGCCGAGCCCCAAACTCCCGGTGGTGACGCTGGTTCTGGCGCCGCAGCAGCTGCTGGTGTACTGACTGCTGTCGACGAGGATTCTGATGATGAAGAGGCCAAGACACCCGGCGAGTTCGAATACTTCACCGATGCTGAGGATGACGAGGATGATGACGAATAGACTAGGCTTTAGTAGGCAGTTAACAGAGGCCTTTGCAGATGCAGAAAGAGAGAGTGAAGAGGATTGAATTGTATGTACACTTGGGGGGTTCGACTAATCGAATAGAACGGTGTTTAAGCGAAGTATAGGGTACGATGCGTCCAAGGGAAGGTGTAATAGTAGAATGGAGAATAGAAAACAAGACTTCTTGTTATGCATAACACCATCCAGTTTTTAACTCAAGTACAAATGTCTCGACGTTTTAATTCAATTCGACAACTATAAATTAATCATGTTTTGTTCTTGGCCTTGCTGAATCCATGCCAATCATCGCTCGCTCAATGACAATTCATGACCCTTTCGCCTGCCCGGAACCCAATTTTACCTACTCTGTATGCTATTCACTATCGAGAATCAACTCGTCCGCTACCCATCTCGACGGAGCTCTCGTCGCAAATCTTGACTCGATGCCACGCCGTAGCAAGGTTCCCACGGATATTCCATGTTGCAGCGTAACTATCTGGTTGCGTATTATACGCTTCATCTGTGGCTTTCACAACAAAGGTAGCACAGCGCTTCCCGGACTCTGTTTCTTCGAAAGCGTCCAGCGGTACCGAGCCGTCGAACTTCCATCGTCGCCAGGCCCAGGCTGCATGACCAAAACAGGGAGATTGTTCCCCCTCTTTGGTAGAGCAGTCAGGAATGATGGAAGCCTGGGACCAGGTCTTGCCGTTGTCTGCAGAGACATCAACACGGACAATGGCACGACCGCCGCCAGAGTACGCATAGCCTGTCAATGAAGCAGGCTTGGTATAAATATCATTATTCTTCTTCCAGTCGCCAAGTTTGCAGGTCGTTATGGCGCTCTGGACAGGCATTTCCTGAATAGCAGGCGCAGTATCCCAGTCTACTTGTGTCTGGTTCGGTCCGAAGCATTTGTAGTCACGTCGCTGCCATTGAGATACGCTCTCTTCGTCACTGAGGGTGACATGATTCAGCCATTTCACGGACCGAGCAGCGACATGTCCTGGAACAATTGCTCGCAACGGGAATCCATGGTCGCGCGGAAGTGCCTGGCCGTTCATTCCGTAGGCGAGTATCACGTCGCCTTGGGGGTCAATGGCTTTTTTGATGGGAATCGAGGCGCCGTAAGCTTCCAAACCAGAGAATTGGACATGCTTGGCTTCGGATTCCCCTGCCAATCCAGAGCTTAAGTCAAAACCCGCATCCGCTAGCACATCGGAAAGCAGAACGCCTTCCCAGCAAGCATTAGAGATGGCTCCTGTAGTCCACGGGAGGCCGTTCGTCTTTCTTCCCGATCCCTCATTCATGTGACGCCGGCGATTGCCAGAGCATTGTAGGGCAGCAGTGACTTTGTGAGGCTTGAAACGGGACTTGAGATCACCGAGGGTGTATTCTTTCATGGTACCGTCAGGGAGCTCTATCGTGAGATTGTGGTTGTTAGGATTCTCGGCGATTTTTGGCACCCACATGTGGTTGCGCACGTAGAAGAGCTCGTTAGGTGTAAGAAACTCGTTTGTCATGACATTAGCAGGAGTCTCTGCATTCCTAGGCTTCTCCGTCATGGTGACCAAGGCTGGATGTCGAGCTGGGTCATCCGCGAAGGGATCCTCAATCTCTGCTTGCGATGGTCGTCCGTCGATTAGGTCTTCTGGGTCGACATAACCAATTAAGTACTGATTTAGAATATCATAGACGTAATCGTTCTTGTGTATAGAGAAGATGTCCCAGTATCGATCAATAGAACCGCCCGCAGCGCGAAGGATAACATCGCCGCCCGGGTGCGCGCCTATCCAGTCTGTGATATCGTACACTTTATCACGGTGGATGACCCAAGGATGGTCAGAGTGCGCATCGTGTTTGCGCACTTCATCGATGCGATAGCAAGGTAGAGACGATCCCTGTAGGTCGGAAGCACTTTCTTCTTCAGAGTGGGCGTCGCACCGTGTAGGAGACTGTTGGGCCAAGCCATAGGCAACACCAAAGGAAGCTGCTCCAGCGAGGAGAGCTGCGAGGGAAGCATTGGAGTATCTCGGCGCAGGCGCTGCATTATCAGAAGCAAAAGCAGAAGATTTTGTAGCAGGCGACGATCTAAGTCGAGTCGCGACGAAGCAGCGAGATTGTGCTCTCGCAGCAGCTTGTGAGACAGGGATAGGTAATGATCGTAGGGGCCGTAGCTGGCTGACCAGACGTTGTGCCGATCGCGATAACATGGCTGTAAGAAAGAGAGATACTGCGACGATGATAATCAACAAAACATGGCCAACAAGCTACCTCTCAGGGTATTATGCGTGCTGTCGCAATTGATTATCTAGCACTCAGTAAAACTGGAGTAGACAGACGCCACTGTGGACTGCTGTCTTTAACAAAGATGACGTCGGGGAATCTTTCGGAGGATATAAGACCCTGAGATGAAGAATCTCATCTCACTTTATATAATCAATCCCATCATGGCTGAGCTGTACTGATAAGCTCAGCGGTGAGCCTGGGATGGACACGTGAATCGAATCGGAAGCCAGGAACGAGTCAGAGCGCAGAAATGTAGATGCCGAGACAAGTCAAGACGAGCATCGTGACCTTGGTAGTCGTACAGTAGACGGTAGAATTGATATTGGCCATGTTTGTTAAGGTTCGATCGGCGACTAAATTAAAGGGTATTCGCCGACTCATGCCGCTGGAAGCCACTGTTGTTATTAACTGTTACGTCATTTGACACCTCAAAAGGAGCTGTCATTGGCTGCCTCACCGAGATGGACCCCGAATGGGAGGTGTCATCCCCTGAAAGAGCCCTGAACGTACCGCGAATCCCAGTGAATGAAACCCCTGCATGCATCTGCAGCCACAGTTTATCCATACGGTAACAACTGCCGTCGCGTTGGTCATTTAAATGTTAGTCACATTCATTCTACAGCCAACGACAATGCCTTACATGACTTCTTGCCTAAGTATAACAGCTGTCATATTTCTGACTCGCCGGTTTTCCGTGTCTGACGATAGCTTTCTTGTATAGCGTCTTTGCGGCTCCGTCTTTGTGTTGAACAATGTGTAATCTGCAGGCAATCATTGATGTCTGTATAATTGCAACTAACGAAAACAGCGACAATATGAAGTGAGCGTCCAGGGGACTTAACTATATGCCGGGCCTTTGTAATTTGACCTCCTATAGTTTAACACAAACAACGCATGTTATATTCTCTACGCAAATATAAACAACCAATGTAAATCAACCCTCAGTTTCGGTCTTGTCTGAAGCACTCGCTTTCTCCTCAGCCTCCGTCTCCTTCCCAGCATCCGACTTCTTCTCAGCACTAGACTCCTTCTCGACACTGGATTCCTTCTCAGCACTGGACTCTTTCTCGGCACTCGACCCCTTCTCGGCGTCCGTTGGATCTTGGCGACGGTCCTGGCTGGACTCAAAATGGACGATGGCCGTAAGTTGAGAGATGCTGTTTGAACCCGAACCAGAACCGTGGGCAGAAATAGGCCTGAAGCCATCTTGTGTTTCGTTCTTGCTAGAAGGCAAAATCACAGGAACCTCAAAGGCAACAGAGGGGAGACCTTCGAGCTTGGGCAGGCCATTAGGTCCTGCAGCGAGCTCGACGACATTGGGAAGACGTTGCATCTCAATGCCTTTGCCCTTGTTGTTGTCGCTACTACGGTCTGAACTGTCAAAAGGCTTGCTCCGGGGCCAACCGCCGCCCAGCCTCTCGATGGCGGCCTTGCTATCAAATGGGCCCCTCTTTTCCTGTTGCTCCTCTTTCTGAATCTCCTCCTTCTTCTTCCAGACACGCTGCTTGTCTGGAGGGCGGAATTGGTTGGTGAAGGCGTACCATAAGGGCATGTAATTGTCCTCGACGAACAACATGCAGGGCAATGTCACCAGGAGGACAATGATATTGCGAAAGGTCTTGAGCTCATCTTGGAACTCTCCGGTGTGAGACTTTTGCACCATATCCCGTATGATGAGGCCAAAGAAGGCACCAAGCATCAGGCCCATGATGACCCAGGCGAAGATGCCAGCTTGGCGATCCTCCTTTACAGACCAAGGATCTGTGAATTTGAGGTGCGTTTTGTTGGTCATTGTTGACCAAGATGTATATGTCATATTGACAATGGGAATTAACAATGGTGGTGGTGCCATTGTATTCATATGATGGAAGCAGATTGGGAGTGATGTATCAACTTCCAGAAGGAGACTGTGATGATCGTTTGAAAGCTGGACTTGATCATTGAAGGGGATAAATGGAAGAAGGGAAGTTAATGTCTGGCGAGAAGGGAGAGTAGACTGCTTTATGCCTTGGATTTATATGCTGAAAGACTTTTCAAACTTAGTATCAGGGCTGGAAATTGCGCGAATATTGCTAAAGCTTACAGGCAGTTTGACTTCAGAAACGCGGGAGTAAAACCATCGCGAGGTCCGAAGACGCTGGGGATGTTATAAGCCCATGGTTGCTTGAGAGGATCGGTACCTGGCCAGTATCGCATATACCGAACGAATTAGACAGGGTTTCATTCCGATATCTCAGCCATCAGATCAATTCTGGAGTACCGTCGAATGAGAAAGAACCAGCACGATAACCAGATTCGTATCTATTGGGGTTGAGGGTCTCATAGTATTTTTAAACTCTCTCAACAACCTTCCATTCAGGTGTTGCTCAGCGAACTCGAAGTAAAAAGCAGATACCCCCGAACTCAACTTACATTCAATACAATGTATAAGTCAATACAAGTCTCAAGTCCCGTGACCTGGAGTTTTAGTGACACTACCTATTTGCTATTATGTCAGAGGAGTCAAAGTATAAACGGTAGGCACGACCTAAAAAAGACGGGTCTCTGAATCAGGACGCTTGGGTTGTAACTTCCCGATCTAACAACAATCGAATAACTGCATTTAATAATCTTCAATCATTGTGAAGATTAGTGCATCTACACTATTTTTGATAATTTACCTATATAAAGAAATGGTTACTGTTAGAAAGGTGCCTGCCAGTGTCAGTGTCAGTGTCAGTGCCTCGCAAGTGACACCGAAACAATGACAAGTCCAATATCAACATCGCCTTCTGCTTCGCCCTCTGCCTCAACTTCCTCTCTCCTTCGTCGCGTCGGTTCCTTCAAGGCAAAAAATGACATTTCAGAGCGCCTGGAATCTCTAAGGATGAGTGCGTCTCCTATACCTCTACTTATGTTTCTTCTGCTTGTGCTCGTACACACTTCAACAACCTTCCAAGGCTGACTCCAGAATGCCTTTTCAAGCCAGCGTCAAAGTACGCACGAGAAGCACTTCCAACCCTTCGTCTCTTTTCAAGAGTCGGTCGCATCCTGTCACGCCTGTTACACCCAGCACGCCAGTATCACCCAGGTTTCCCAAACTGCGCCCTCCAGTGAATTTACCCCGTCAGGACCTTCCTCCGTGGGATCGAGCTTTTGATGCTGTTTGTCATAGCGCAACGACCAAAAAGGCGAGTTTCGAGCAAGTGCTTTTGGCCTTCTACAAGGACCATGGCCGAAAGAAACCGTCATCAGGTTACTTCCGTCTTCCCGACTCAGTACGGCTTCGAATATGCCGGTATCTACTTCCTGATAACGACAAACCTCTGCGCATGAATCGGTACCCCTTCAACAACGATGTCTGGCGCTCACAAGATTTCGCATCGCCTTATTCCACACTTGGTTTGATCTCAGCATACCTGGAAGTCTCGTTCGCCTTCCGCGCAGATGTTCTCATCGCATTTCTCCAGCAAACAAAACTACACGCCGTCCTCTCCCCATTCACAGGACCCAGGATGAGCCCACTCGCAACAACATGGCTTAACACCTACGGACCCTACGCGAGTAACATCGTTATAGAATTGGACATGTCGCATTTGGGTTGCGGTCCTTATCCCGACGCCGCAAAGCTCCTAGCCAACTCCGAACAAGTTGGGCTACGCCTCAAGTACTTCGTTTTGGCGCAACTTAAACGCAGCGAAGCTTGCCCCATGGAGAGCTTGGTGCTTTTATGCCGACGATTCTACGGAAAGCGGCCCCCGAAAGCAGAACCTGAGACAATCAGCGCCACAACCAGCCCGCCACCTTCGCGATACGCCAAATCGCCCGAGCTGTACAGTCCAAGAGGTCAGACGGTCCAAAGATACGATTCGAGATCAGATGATGAGCTATTGCTGAGCCCTGTCTCTTCCGACGGTGGCAGTCCGACTCTGCCGAAGGCTATCCCACTTCGGAAACACTACTGTCCCGAATCTTTCATTATGTTTTGCAACAACATCCTCCACCTCAAGGGTCGCATCGCATCAATTCGAATGTGCGGCTTCAGCGAGGAATACACCTCGCGCCTGATAGGAACCTTGTTCTCTAGTCACAAAATTCTTGCCTACCGCGTCACCCCATCGACGATATGGCCCAAACTCAGCGGCCAGAAGTCGTACGTCGACATGAGCGGGGGTATCATTGCGCTGGACGAGCACGATGTCCCCGCCACAAATGATATACCTCACGCTTTGCGCAAATGGGAAGGCTGTGTTCAGCTCCCGCCACCTCTCATCGACGCAAACGGAAACCATCTTCTTCCTGCCCTAGTGGGCGAATTGCAACGACTCCGCGACAGTGCCTCAAGGAGCGAGACAAGTTTATCAGAACATACATGCGAGGACCTGCGCAAAGAGGCTAAAAAGAAGAGCACTATATCGGAGAAGAGAGGTTTTGCTTGGTTCAAGGAACCTTTTGTGAAAGGAAAGCTCAAGAAAAAGAAGAGAGAATTGACGAGAGATGCCGCCACGACATATTGAATGGGCACGTACCCGTAACGGGAGGCTGGAAGCACGGAAGAAAGATGGTTTATGTATGTTGTCATTAGGCCTTAACGTAACAGGCCGGGTATAGATTCATCAGGTCATAATAATCCAGACATAACCGCCATATTTGTGCTTTGCAATAATGAACTTGAACTAGATTTTCCCTTCTATGATGGCCCTTGTATTGCACAAACGCTCATTGCTTTTGCAGAGACTGTGAAAAGTTAGCAAAAAGGCGTTCCAGGCTATGCATATGGGCTGTTCGAAAATAACATCAAAACTTACAATCGCGAACTTGCTTCTCGCTCGTATCTTGCTTCCGAAAATTACCAAGACCCACGGAATAAGCGTTAATGCGGAAGCAATACCTCCCAATACGCATCCCGCATTCCTCAAACCAAGATTGTCGAACATTATGCCAGTCAAAACGGGAAATATGCCGCCTAGCACATTGCGGCAGAAGCTCTGAGCAGCAAGTGCTGACGAGGCATACATGTGATACGTATCGGCAAGATAATTGAACGTGGCGAGATACACGGAGTAAATACCCCAGTTTGCAAAGCCAATACCTATAGCTTGTGTGTAGTGACTTGTGCTAATCGGGCTCAGGAAAGCAACGAACAAGCCGGCGGGAAGAAGAAGCGAAGTCATGCATGAAAAGTACAACCGAGCCTCAGGTGAGTCTGCGGGAAAGTGCTTCCTCATGAATCGCCAGAATCGAGATACTTCTTTCTCTTCGCAGGGGCCAGACCAGAGAGGGTTCTTCATGAGATTCTCCTGGAGAATGCCCACCACTGTTGCAACAATAGCCGAAACCATCATTGCCACGTATACACGCATGGACATGTTGTAATTGTCGGCGTACAGATATGGCACGATGGAGAAGGACAAGTAGAGGACGGCCCATGAGAATGCGGCCCAGAGGGAGAAGGAAAAGACGACAGGCTCTGTGAAGAGGAGATAGAAGGGTCTCTTGATCGAGGTGGCCATCATTTGCAGAAGAGGGGGACGCTGCTCGTCGGCTTCCACAAGCCATCTGATTCTTCGTAGACGGGTTTGTCGGTCGTATTCGATCTTCTTATCATGTCCTGGCAAGGTCTTGACGCTTGATGCGGATGATGAGCTGTTGCCGGTGTCTTCCTGATTATCAGCAACCCAGACTCCGTAGACGCCTGCGTCTTCCAGTTTCTGGTACCACTCGTTCAACTTCTTAGCTTTCCGCGACAGAAGCACAGACCCGCGAGTCTCTTTGAAGAGCACGATGATAGCTATCAACAGCAACCCATCCAAGATGACTTGATGCCAGAACGCCCATTTCCAAGCCAATGTATCGTCCTCCAGGTCGTTTACAAAAGCAGTCGCCACTAAGGGTCCAAGTCCGGTACCAAAGAGGACAAATCCACTGAAGAGAGCCATAGGAGTGTTTCTCTCTTCCTTTTTCCAGAGATCAGCGATGACGCCACCGACGACTGAGCTAAAGACAGAACCACCAACGCCAACAAAGAAGCGGGCGATTAACATGCCAGCCAAGTTAGGCATGACAGAGCAAATGGCTTGAAAGATGACAAAAACAAAGCCAGCAAGAATAAAAACTGGCCGCCGACCCCAGATCTCGGAAATCGGAGCGAGAGCCATAGGAGCAAAAGCAAAACCAGCACAAAATGTTGTGATTCCAACAAGTGTTGCTGTATGACTTGCACCTATATCCCTAGCCATTGCTCTCGAGGGAGGTGAGTAAGTTCCAGCCGTGTATGCTGTCAACATCGTAGCAATGCACGACAAGGCGAGCATGATGTTCTTCCGTGCCCGCGGCATGGTGAAAGGTGATGCGTACGGCCGTAGGTCGGGGCATTGTGGCAGGTCTTTGGTATTGGTAGAGCTCGATCCATTGTATGAAGGAACCTTTGGTAATGGCGTGTCAAGAGTCAGATATAAATAGGATATGGAATCTTGACTGCTGGGTTCAGATTGGGTCGTTGATGGTGGGAGCGTGTTCTCTAGCCTAATCTCAAGATCTCCCGGATCTTGAGCGGGAGTACCTGCAGCGTGACGCAACCCAGACTCCGCCATGCCAACAAGATATAAAGATATAGATAAGTAGTACGCTAATATTTCGTGTTGAGTCGCTGAAGGACATCCGGTGTGAATCAAGGTCCGAATAAGAAGTAAGAGGACAAGGACAGAACAGTTGGGGACACGGAGTCAATAAGGGTGAAAAACAACAAAAGCTGAAAGCTGAAATCCACAGGAAAAGTGCGACCATATAATATCCGGGGGGTCACAAACCCGGGGGGGTTATTGAGGCTGGGGGTTGCAGGGCAGGAGATGAGATGAGGGCTAACAGGCGGGATCTCAACGGGAATAATGGTGTCTTGGCAGGGTATCCGCTTGTTTAACGTTGCGGGACCTTGTTCTTACGTGTGACTCGGCCGTGAGGAAACGCTAACGGGGTAATACATTCTCATTCTTTCCGGGTCAAACGAAACGAGGGAGCAACCAACTCATTTGCGGCACGGTTATGGGAGTGGTGCAGTTGAACAAGCCAGAGCCCAGATTCGACTTGCATCTCAGATTGACGACTGATCTTAACGTCTGAATCGAGGGCCTTTGACGACAATCTCGAAACAATCAAGAAAGAAATGACCAAGTCG
Organism: Fusarium aywerte; assembly: GCA_013186375.1. Taxonomy (NCBI): domain Eukaryota; kingdom Fungi; phylum Ascomycota; class Sordariomycetes; order Hypocreales; family Nectriaceae; genus Fusarium; species Fusarium aywerte. Next base: position 61,813 of record JABCQV010000027.1, read on the forward strand.
TTTCATATTCCCTCACACTGCCTTATGGTGGGTGACAAGCGGGTTTCTCACCGGGACACATTTCCCATAGTGGTACGCGAAATCCAACACCAAGGCCTCGGGAATAAGATGGACATGATCTAAGATGGACACTAAAACATTTAGCCAAGTCATTCAACAGGGAGCCAAGTGTCGAAAACCCCACGTCACAAAAGCCATCTTAAAGATGCCGTCCGGCAACGGCTCCTTTCGGACAACCGATGGTGGAAAACAAGTTATTTGATTGGTCAAGATGCCGAGGATTCCAGTCCAGGACTTGAGTGCGGTCTATGAGGGGGTCCGGTAATAGCAGGCTATTATACTCTTGTTATTACCGCATACGCCCGGCTATCTCATCTGCAGATCCGAGATTTCCGCTTTCTGACCTTTGTCAAATCGATGATGCATGCGTGGTATCCATTGGAGGATATTCGATTCTGCATGGTTCGTGGCCGTCAAACATCGCATTTCAAATGTTGCTAAATGCAATCAAGCGCCTGACTGGATGGTATAGTTCTTTTGCTTCACCGGACCATGTCTCGATCAATGTCAATGTTTCAGCAAAAAACTGAGTCAGATAACCGTCAGTGGTGAAACAAACGCATACCCCAGCTCCAGCGAATTTCATGGGAGAGGACTGTGTTTCTATCTATCCTTAGACAGCTTCATCCCCGCACTCCGGTGATACAAACCGACAGGCGATATATATCGTTGGTGATTCACTTGGACAATAAAGTAGGGCTTAGTAACACTCGACAGAGCTAGCACAACACCGCACGCGCATAGAGAAGGTAATATTGAGCAATCAAGATAAGCGCCCGGAAATAAAAAAAAATATTGATAGAGTCGTTGTAGCTGCCTTGTCGGTCGACCGACTCAGAGTTGCATTCTAAGATGCCGTGGCTCTCAAGCACAAAATTAGTCGCGCCTTGACACTCATAGTGCTGCCCTTCACTCAATCGATGTCATCCGCACTCGTCTGTCCGTTCCCTTTCTCATCAATCTTGGGACCCAACTGTTCCGTTGCCTGCTTCAGTGCCCCGTCTCCGTCAAATTCTTCGTCGTGTTGAGTGTCGGCCTTGTCTGGCAGCTTTAACGAATCTTGAGCACCTTCCTTTAACGAACCGTCCTCGTTCACGTAATCTTTGTGGTACAGTGAGAACAAGATAACGAGATACGGCTCTTCCGTTTCTTTGTTGCGCAGGACGTATCTGAGTTGATGTGAGCGTTTTGGACCGGGCCTATAACCAGTGTAAATGAAGGGGGTCAAAAGAAAGGACCATATATCCATCATTGGAGGGGAAGTGGTGTAACAGTGGGCATCCTCGTCCTATAAGAAAGGGGAGGAAATTTGTTGCTTACCTGAGGCCTTGACCATCCCAATACTTCATGATAGGTAGTTGGAAGCCCGGTAAATTCAGGGCGAGATCGGAAAAGTTGAGATATGGGTTGAAAAAGTCGAAGCCATATGTCTGGCCGTACTCAAACACCCATTTCTCCTTGCTGTCAGCTCTGAGAGCCCACTTCATTCGCGCCTTGCTGGTGAGAGGGGCGCCAACTTGTTGACGAGCATCAAGACCATCCTCATCACCACCTTCTTCGAACCAAAGGCCACCCTTCTTTTCATCGAACTCGCCCTCGCCAACGTGAATAGCGTTGAAAGAGCTCAGTGCCGGACCGTACAAGAAGGGCTTGTCAGCGTAGGCATCGCCATCCAGACCAGGATCAATCCACCATCGAACGATACTCATAGCGGTGTTGAATCCGGGCGGTAGACGGTCTCGAATTGGGTGATCAAAATCATTGCCGAACTGTAGGTTTGTAGCCTTGATGCCAGAGGCGTCACCTGTGTCACTATTGGAGGGTTTCTTTGGTGTGAAACGGAACGAGATGCTATATTGATCTCTGTTGTAGGCGTGAGGCTCAGTGGAAAAGTAAGGTGATGTTGCGGGTGAGTTTCGCGGCAGGCCCTTGTAATCGTTGATGCGGACGTTGAGCTCAATATCGGCACGTTCGCTCTTGATGGTGATGGGCTTGGCGGTGTTAACTGGGACCTCAACCTGTTGACTCGGGTCATAATCAGGACCAGCTGTGATGCGGAGGACGTAATTGTCAGCCATTTTGTCTATCTTTCCAAGATATCTCGTCTTTCTATGTAGGTTCTCTCTTTCTGAGAGGTTGTATGTTGTCTAGAACGCTTGCTCTATACGGAAACGAAAAGGTTGAATGACGTAACTGAATGGGTCGCTATCTTTTCGCGATTAACAAATGTCTAACTTAACCTACAGTCGTTACCAAAAAGTTGATGAAGAAGGTAAAAAAGAACTGCGACATCTAATGTTTTATTAACACTCTTTTGATAGTGGCGTTGATAATGGTCTTAACTATGACGTGACGTTTTTTTCCACCTTACACGCCATTCCGGTCTTTGTCATCGGATTACTCTACCATGGTACATACGTACCTAAAGCCTAAGACAACTTTGACATCCTTTTTTACAGAATCATCGGATTAATAAAGTGAGGCATACTGTACAAACATATCTTAGCTAAAAAGATGAGTCCAATCCTCATTTCATAGCACTATGTATTGTCATTCAATACTCCTGTTACAACTGATGGATGCACAGCGTGCCAGACGCGCATTACATCAGATCTGACTGCTCAAACTGGATGACATTCACTTGGACGATTCATTGAACAATTAGATTTGCTCAATCCTCCTTACAGGCAATGAGCGCAGGGAGTGTAATTGATATCCTGTCCTGTGGTGAAGTAGGTAGGTAAGCAGTCAGTACGGTCTCAAAGATGCCTGAGGCAAAAACAAGACTGCTGCCTACGTCTCGAGACGTTCCTTCCCCGTCCCGTCCCCTTCCAAATTCTCCACAGTTCCTTCTCATTCACCTTGAACGAACTGCTTCAATCGAGTCGCTTCAACCAACACCACATGCCAACTTGGAAATATCAACAAACGGTGACCGTTGTATTCTACTACTAATCAAATACCACACCTATTTCTTATTGCGCAAAATATATCTTGTCTTTGTGCAGGTAAATAATCTTCGTGATTAAGAAATGCAATGGTTCAACGGGCTTTCCAATGATTATTCAACAGCAGCTGGTAGCAGGAGGTCCTGTCATCCTCTACAATTATTAGACCCAAGCTCGCATCAAGAGAAAAGAAACACAGACTAATTAAACGGTTGAAATCCTACCGAAAACGCCTTCGGGCTCTTATCAGCGCGCCCGTATCCATTGTCAAACGCCTTCCATGAACAACAATTCTTTCTGGTTTACCTTGCACGAATTTCACCATTGCGGCATATTACCTTAACGGCGAAACCACCGGTTCCCTCGGCCAGTTGTTGATCTGTCTTGAGCAATGTGCGCCAGCGCATCAATCACTGCATTTATCAGCAACTCCGCTATAGTAGTGAGTCTCTCAGCGAGGATTGTGTTAACATACTCTGCATGTTCATCTTGGATCTTGTAGCCAAGTAAAAGTCCTTGTTGATTCTGTCCTGCTCGTGTTCGCCTGCAAGATGACATTGACAGAACTCAAAGTTTGTGGACAGTGGAGGGAGGTCTGGCGTGGATAGTCGGGTGTCAAATGGGGTCTTCGGACGCCAGTCTTCACTTAGAACACCCTGTTCGGCGTCGCAGATCTCCAACTCCATATCACTGGGATGTACTGGAGTCGAGTGGCACCAGGAGCCTGTGTGGGCAAGTCCTCTATCAGAGGCGAGCTGCGACGGTTGACCATCACCATGTAAAGAGCCAAGCGTATTCTCAAGTGAGACCCGAAGACGCTTACGAGGTGAGGCTGGGTATAGCTCATATTCGGGCTCTACCCTGTCAAGAGACGGCTGACTGGTGTATGAGCACAAGTCCAGATTCGACAGCTGATGCAAGCCACGTGACTGTGGTACCTGCCTCCGCAGTCGAGCACCGGCCTCTCTGGTCCGCTCAATACCATTAGGAATGTCTATCAAATGGCTATAACCAGATCTATCGCCCAGATGAAAAGGCTCTTCTAGAGTTCTGGGTCTTGTTGATAGTTGTTGCCTGTCACTGGCTCCATGGTGAGATGATACCGGGGCTTGGCCGTGGGCTCGCCTGAGTTCATAGGTTGGTGAAGAGGGGGCAGACTTGGGGAATGCTCGATAAGAAGTCATCTTATCGTGAGAAAGAGAGATTGTCTTGTCTGTACAGAGATGTGATGCAATATCTGGGCCTCGAGTGACGGCGACAGCAAGGAAGAGCAGATATGAATACGAGATGAGTTCTACCGAGACTCATCAGACTCTTGAGTGTTGTCAAGTGAAAGAATCAGGAAGCAATGAAGGTTTTGGGATGGTTTGGAGATGTTTTTCGATGGATAGGAAGAAAAGGTATGAAGGAGGGAGAGAGCAAGAGAAAGGAATCGAGGGGGGGAGGAGGACTTTAAGTGAAGAGGCCCAAGGACGACAGACACCCCCACACCAGCCAATCAGAAGACAGCCTTCCAACCTCACACAACCTCATCCTGGTCCTTCTCTCCCTCCATACTTCATCGCAAGAACTATCAACGAATTCTTTTTGTTGATTAAGATCGCATACACATATAGTAACTCATGAGAGTCCTCCCGGTGTTGTATGCTCGTTCCATTGTCTAAGCCTCTGATCCTCGGGTCAACTATGTGCCTGGTCGCACCACCATCAACTCGCCGTCGGTGATTCACTGCACAGTCTTAGACTTTGTGTAACGGACACTCACAGATTGCGCAGAGGACGATAGCTCTGGTGTACAGAGTTAACGTCGGTTTGTCATTCTTGTAACTTTACCCCATGCTGGTCGACGAATCCGTAATTAGAGATATGTCCTTATCCAAGTACGCTCTGCTGTGCTACTTTTTCATCCCACGTCCCTGATTCACTGGCGTCTTTGAAAAGTAAAGAACCTTGCACATAGTTGGAGCAATGTGTGGTTACGAGTTGTCTACAAAGGAAGTCATACACACTTTACAAGGGCTTGGAAAACGACGAGGTCGCATTATGGAGTGCCAATTGGTCTGATGGATAGTTGCGTAGACAAGGGTTAAGCAATATAGTATTGGAGTTGCAAAGCTACGCATCCCTTTCGAGGTCAGCTTGTAAATTTTACATATCTCAACGCTGCCACACATGTATATACTCAAGTAGAGATACTTGTCGTTTGTCGGCCTGAGGTACTTAATCATATGTACTCTGCAATCTGGTATAGGGATTGTGGCTAGTATAGGTCGTTTCAAGTTATGAATTTGGAGTGTGGTATCAGTCCTGCATGCCAAGACGCTGTCAGCCACGCATGCTTGGTCCAATCAACACAGCAAGGTTCCAGATTGAGTAGATAGGTAGTAGGTAGAAAGGGCTGTCTTTCACAACTTGGATATGCAGTCTGTAGTGTTCGATGACACTCGAGATGAAAGTTTTCCCTACTTCTAGTTTCACAATATCTTATTTGAGCAGTCCTTGCACTACACGCGTATATATCACAGCAGATCCGGAGTCCTTGAGCCGCATCTTTGGCTCAGCCCAGAAGTCGATTTCTTCCTGTTAGGTTGCTCGTGGAATCTCCCACTTATATATGTTATACATTGTATCAAAAATAGCGCCTAAAGTCACACAAATGAAACTCTTGTATTCTGTCTTATACTGATAAGGGTGTAAACGGGACGTTGCATGACAGAAAGATATATACGAACTCCTCTTGAAGTGTGGCTGTTTCAACGTCCTTGAACTGTGGCGCATGCATCCAACAGCCACGATCCGTCAGTCCAAGACCCTTGTAATCGCCAGTCGATCAATGCCTATCAGCCAGCCAGCAGATGATGATACAAGTGCTACGCCCCAACGAGAGCAGGATTCGTTCAACAAACACGTCACCAAAGATTTTCTTCTCCAACAAAAAAAAAAAATCTCAATTGATCACATATCTCCAAAACTAAACAACAAGTCCCTCACGGGCGTCAAAGCATCGCATGATCGGTACATCTTTCGGTGAATGGATCTTCATCCGCCTATCCATCGCCTTCTTTCGCTACACGCCATTAATTTACATATTTCTCATCTTATTCTTGCCTCTTATACAGCCCGTCTCAGTCGTATTTCCAACTATCTGTGTTCTCCTGGCAGCGTTACTGGCAGAGCTTGTGTTCTACCTGTTCATATACAGACCATTTCTCGGACGGCTTAAGCGCGATGCAGTCCACCCACCACCACTTTCGCGCCAAGACCGAGAAGCGCTGTTTGAGCGATGCTTTGGAAATGTTTCTTCGCCAGAGATTTACTTGAGATGGTGGTTCCTTGATGCTGATCCAAATGAGATCCGGCGGGATAACGTGAGAGAGTTCATCCTATGGGCTTTCTTTGAAAGACCGGATGGTGATGGTTTGGTGGACGAGGATGCAGAGGCTGTGGAGGAAGAAGTTGAATACTATTTACGTCTTCTTGAGAAACGACTTGGACGACCAATTCAGAATGGTCGGGGAAATGCGAAGAGCCTTCGTCTCACCCTCGATGGCATCACGACAACATATCGAAGTTTTTTCTGGTACATAATCGTCTTCATCGTTGACCAGGCCACTCATTTCGCCTTCCGTTGGCACGGATTCGAGTTTTATCGCCGCCCTCGCTCTTCTGCGCTTCGTGTGTTTCCCCCTCGACCACAAGAACTTCTTCCAGGCAGACAATCCCCCTCATCGAGATTGAGTTACTGGCACCGCCCGCACACAGCTGAAAATAAGCTTCCCGTTGTATTCTTCCACGGCATTGGGATTGGTTTATGGACATATGTTCAATTTTTGGCCGGACTCCATGAAACCACTGACGGAAAGGGAAGCATCGGGGTGATCGCTGTTGAGATTTTGCCAATTTCATTCCGCCTCACGCCAGCTGTCCCTAGTAAGACCGAGTTCTTGTCTCAAATGATAGCCATCCTGGACCACCACCGCTGGGACAAATTCGCGCTTATTTCCCATTCTTACGGCTCTGTCTTGACAACCCATATGCTCCATGACACCCGTCTCAAACATCGCGTACGATCTGTTGTCCTCATCGACCCTGTTAGCATCATGCTCCACCTTCCCGACGTGGCGTACAATTTCACTCGTCGGAAACCCAGACGAGCAAACGAATGGCAGCTGTGGTACTTCGCCAGCACGGATCCCGGCGTTGCGCTTTGTCTGGGCAGGTATTTCTTCTGGCGCGAGAATATCCTCTGGAAGGAGGATCTGTTGGGAACTCAAGATGAGGGACGCCATACGAGACATGTTGCAGTGACACTATCGGGCCGCGACCTGATAGTCGATACCACTGCGGTTGCGGAATATTTAGGTGTTGATTTGGAATCGAGGACCCAAGGGATAGTAGCCGAATCACACAACGGCGTGGAGGTGGTCATGTTTCCGACACTGGACCATGCGCAAGTGTTTGACGACCGAGAAAGTAGAGACTCTGTAATTCAGATGGTTAAATCCAGGTGCGAAAGTTAGTGGATGGCATATTCGGAATAACCTAATAGACTGATACGGATGATAATGAAAGAAAGAAAGAAAGCTCTTTGTTCGTCGCTTTAGTTCTTTGTTCCGATAACATCACCGCCCCAATCAGTCAAGTCAGCGCGGATGGGTGTCGGTCCACTCTGAATCATGAGTAACTGAAAGTCTTGGTCAGAATCATTTTTGATCTGATGTTCGATCCATGCAGGCACAAAGGCAAAGTCCCCGGGAGCCAGGTCATGATGTTTGGGTTCAGAATTGACGGCCTCGTTGACGATTAGAGTGCCGTTTCCAGAGACAGCGTAGATGATGGTATCTAGATACGAGTATGAGCTTTGTATTCTACAATAGAGGATATTAACTAGCCTTGCTCGCTGTTGTGTCTAACCGTAGACTTCGAGTGCGGCCGTGTTGTGACGACTTGATTGTGTTAGTGACAGAGAGCTGGCGGGCTTGTATCTGAGACAATCAACTTACCAGTGACACACATGCTGTCGCACTTACCCACAACCGCGGGACGTTCAATAACGGGACCCTCAACGGTTGGATAAGCCGGTTCAAGCTGCTTAGCTCGAGTAATGTTGGCGGATGCAGGCATTATCATCGGAAGAATCTCCGAGATAATGGGTAAAAACGAGCTCATCATTGGCAGATTGGAGTGTTTACAAGAATAGACGGCAATGAAAAGGTAGAAATAGCTGGGAACAGACTGCCGTCGAAGTGTTATTAAAAGAACCAGCGCGTGACGTGAGAGGCAAAAGGTGAAGGTATTCCCAGTGGATGGTAGGTAATGAGCAGGAGATGACGTCGGTACACTGATAAATGTGTGGTGTATAATCTGCCAGCGAAGCAGAGATAGAAAGAGAGAGAGGTACAGTAGTACAAATGCGTGTTTTCAGTGACGAAAAAGAAGCGCGTGATTTGGTGTTGAGATCAAACCTGACAAGTATCAGGCCTCAAGAGTTCAGATAGGTACGGTACAGATACGACCTGACTTGGACCTAGACCCTGACCCAGAACCCGCCCCCCAGTCACCCTCTGGGCTAGTGGCGGCGGCAGAATTCTGAAAAGGATTACATTACAGCAGCTAACTATCCGTGAAGGTACCTTTGTTTATTTAGATTGATAATGCAAGGTCGATACGACTGGGATTAACACGGTTACAAGCGAATGCAGGGTCTTGAGGTATTCCAGCGGCTTGTATCTGTAATCTATTTTCTTTCTTACAATAACCTTTATTTCTTTCCTTCAATTTAAAGATCCCCTAGTTATCAATTGTTAATCGATCGGCTAATATGAATGACGATCCTCTCTCCACTTTCCCGAGAGCGATGGATCGATAACGGAGCTTGGGAAATATGACATAAAATGATATCTGATTTATATAATAATTTGAACTGGACTAAAAACTATACGGAACAAAAACCAACTATTCGGCGATTACAATATCTTGATCTAAAGCGGTCATTCTGAGTACATTCATAATACCATTACTCCTTTTTCTAGGGTCGACATCTTGTACGGCTGAACTCCGCTTAGCTGCATTAATTACTCTGGTTGGATTATCGCTACCTACAATACCTATTGAAGCTCCCTTCACAGCTACCAAGTCCAGACCGTCTAGATCAACATCCAGCTCGCCACCCCTGCCCACGAAGCTGAAAGCAAGTCACATAAGTTCAGTAAAGGTACCTTATCCTATAAACTGTACCTTCCATTATCTTGATCAAGCTCATCATACAGGGACTTTATCTTTCTCTCAAAAACAATGTCTGCCTCGAGTCTAGAACCCGAGTTACCGCCGTCCGGCTCAACGTCATCACCAGAGTCCCAATTACAGATTCCATCACAGACCTCGTTACTTCTCAATCTTCCTCCCGAGCTCATTGATAATATTCTCTCTTATCTCTCACCCTACGACCTGTCAGCTATATCGGCTACGTGCCGAGATCTGCACAAGCATGCCCTGTCCGATATTCTTTGGCAACCTCTCGTCCAAGAAAATGTTCCCGGCGCGACCATAACCAGCCCTCATCCTTGCAGTAGCTATCATGAACTCTATGCCTCACATGATCGTATCTGGTTCCTTCCCCGGCAGAAGATCTGGTTTTGTGACCGCGATCTCACTGGCAGACTCATGCTAGTCCGTTATGACCCTCGTCGGGGGTGTATAGAGGGTTATCAACTTCTTGCGAGCAGAGGTCGACCACTGCATCAGAGTTGGCTTGGCCAAGGCGATGTTTTGATTCAAGAGTTCGATCCAAAAGTTAGACTCCATCTCGACAAGCCTGTTTTGCAGTTCCGGGTCGATGAAGAAGTACTGGTTGACTTCACGACTCGACCTGGTGCCAACCGATTCGCCGATGAGATGCCCGTCACGCTGGATGATCGAATCGATGCTTTATTCAGCAACTTCATGCTGACATGTGAGCTCGATCAAGAAGAAGCCCAAGATAATCTTAAGAGTTCTTTCCCGTACGGTAACATATGGCCACCGCCTTCTGTACCTTCAGATCATCACGTATCGGGTGGCAGCACGCAGATCACCGAGGAGGGCATCTTTGTCAACACACCTGCAACTCGGCCCCGACGGCGTAAGGAAGTTTCAGAGAGGTTTTTTCGGGTTCGTCAATGGATGGAAATGGCGGGCGGTTTAGCTCGTGTTGGTATGGCTGCCGGTATGACTGGGATATTTAACATGCTAAGATTGTCTCGTCCCGCAGCGGCCGGTGGCCTTCCTGGCGTCCACGTCGGCGAGGAACTCATTACGTACTCAACACTCGATCCAAAATTGTACACGCCTACACCGCTGAAGCCCTGGAGGGGTATCTGGGTTGGCGACTACAGCACCCATGGGTGCGAGTTCCTGCTTGTCCACCAGCCCGACGACGAAACGACGGCAACGGACGAAGAACTCGGACTCATACGCGGAGAATCAGAAACCGAAGAGGCTTGGATAGCGAGACGGGATGAAGGACGCACGTATCAAGGACGGCTCGAGGCTATCAAGTTGACGGGCGACCCCAACGTTCCGCGAGGCGAGATCACCTTCCTAGCGAAAGACCTGAGCGACGTTGTCGATGGGCCTCCAGCAGACCCTCGCTTCCAAGGCATGAGAACGGTTCACAGCCAAGGTCATGTTGCAGATACGGGGTTTATCGCAGGTGAGTGTGAACGCAGATTTACAAAGGCAAGTGGCTAACAATTCGATAGATAGGTTTGTTACAAGCCGACTTATACTCGTTAGTCATGATCGCATAGCGCAGCACTGGGTTGAGTTTGGTCATGTGAGCTATTTCCAGAGGGTCAATATTGATGAGTTCCTTAAGGTGTAAGGGAAGAGGGCGACCGCACCTGCCAAGGTATAAGGTAGTTTGATCAGAAGTCATGACTTATGACAGCCGAAGAGTCGCGAGAGCACAAGATATGTCCGTATCCGCACGATAACATATAGCCAACAAACCTAGGGATAATTAACGAATATACTTATATGCATCATTTTAGCAATATGACAAAGGCCCAGCGACATGTTACAACACACCAGGCTTAAAAATGCAACCAAAAACTTCACACTGCCATGAGTCCGAATCAATGTCTCACAAGTTTAGGGTAGCCCGCCCGACATTGGGCGAGGAAAACATCATGATGCAGCTATAAGTCAATGCCATGTATTTCTAAGGGTATCACCGAAAGTTCCAGTTTATAAAACCCATACAAAACTAGTTTTAAATCCCATCTGTCTGAAAATGTTCATCTCATGAGATCATCGACACCTCATATCCAGTGCCATCTGCAAAGACACTCGACTAGCAGCCTTCTTCTTCTAAGCAACTGGACTCGTGTGGGCTCAAAGCCCGGCGCTGTGGACGTATGGCTCGACTTTGCGAATTCGATTTTGTGTCATTCTTTTATTTTGTCGCAGTTTCTGTTTACTTGGACTTGGCCTTCTCAGCCTGAGCCTGCTCGTAGATCCAGTCGTTGAGACCCGCACGGTTACTACAATCTCAAAGTTAGTCTTCTGTTTTCCGTTTTTAAACCCCGAATTAATAACTTACCGGGCGATCTCGAAAGCGTAGAACTGCATGCGGGGAACAAAGATGGTGGTGTTCTCCTCGTACTCGACCTTGGGGCTGTCGCGCACCATGGTACCAAAGTTGTAGTCGTCAACCTTCTTCTCGTACTTCATCATGAACTCGCGCCATCTGTTCTTGCCGTCCTTGCTCTTCATCTCGTCCTCGTTGACCTTGACGGCGGGGTCGAACTCGGGGAAGGCCTCCTTGAGGTGCTCCATGATCTCGTCGTCGATCTTTGTGAGGCGGAGGGAGGAGCCCTTGACGCGCTCGAGGATGGACCAGTAGGTCTGCATATGCTGGACGACCTTGACGGCGAATTGCTTCTCGATCTATGTATGGGCTGTTGGTTAGTTACTGATCTCAAATGTTTCAGATCCTGGATCGCACGCACGTCTTCGTTATTCTGGGCATTCTCGGCATCGAAGTTCTTGGGCACGGGGCCACCAGACATGCTTTCGAGGGGATCCATGGTGATTTGCTCTCGATCTGTTTCGCGATCGTGGGGAAGAGGGAATTTGGCGGTGTTTGGTGTATGGAAGCTGTGTTTGAGGTTGTCGTTGGGCAAAAACCTTGAACGTGGGGCAATGATGATGGAGGGGCACAGAAGCCACAAATGATATCAGTATTATAGTGTTTGCGCTAATTGGCACTGTCTGCCTGAGCGATGTTTCTGGTACTTACTGGAACTTGATCGACAGTACTCTGATCAATTGCACAGTGCAAACAGAAACATTGACAAGCATGTTATTTTAGGTTGCACCACACTGAGAAAGCAATTCTTCCACCATACAAACAACAAAAAGTATTGCACCAACTAGCAAAAGAATAAGATGGCTAACTCCGGTACAGGGAATCGAACCCTGGGCTCCGCGGTACTTGATCTCTCAGGTTATGAGAGCGCGAAATGTTAGCCACTACACCATACCGGATTGTGATTGGTGTTTGATGACGGTGCTCAAGATATTTGATCACATGTTAGTAAGCACATTTGATTCGGCAATCCGATCTACTTTCAACATCACAAATCCAGGCATTGGACAAGTGCTTAAGTTTACTCGTTGAGCAAAAGAAGCTGTTTCCGTGTACAAACTTTAGCTCTACATGAGTATTCATGTCAGGAGTGCACTGAGCTTCCCATGTGAACGAGTTGTAATGACAGATGAAACGTCTCTCAGAACACTTCTTCCTAAGTGTTAAAAGTGTTATGCTTTTGTGAACTGCGAGATAGTCAAGCAATGTTGTTGGAGCAAGTCAGGGTTTCTACATACTTCAAGCTGCGTTTATTACTTGCAAGCAAGGTTGCAGGGCGGATCAGTTTATTTGCCAATAGCTGATGCGACAAACTAGAGCACAAACTTGATAACAAGATTGCAGCCAGGAAACCTTGTATCTGATTTCTTCTTACTGAAAATGTTTTGAGAATCTGTGTCATGTTTTTGTCAAACCTGGCTTTCGCTGTACTCCACTCATGTTGTGGTAACCCTTTGCTTAACAAACATCTGGGCAGGGAGACTTGCACACACCTTACGTTCGACCCCTTTTCTCGAACAGATCTAAAGGAATTTAGGCATGTGGCTGTAGTAACTTCCTTTAGCCTGAGCTTGTGGCTGCATGTAACGATGTTTTGCCAGACATGGGCCAAGGCAAATACAAATGATGGGGTCGAATACAAAATGGTACTGCCATGACAACTCCATTCGTCACCATGAAAACTCATATTTGTGGGATTTACAAAAAGGTATCAATGGAAACTACCTAGGTAACATCAGCATACCAAGTTTCCTTGTTGTTCTGGTTTGTGGTCAAGCAGCAGTGTGTTTGCGTGCAATACGAATGAGTGACTCCTTCTGTCAATATTCGAAACACACACTGGATGTTAGTGAATGTAACTCAAGCATTTGGACACGGGAGACACACTATCTATCAGAGAGGTATAAATTGAAGCCCTCTCTCGTTCCAGATACAGCTTCTGGTTCTTCCCATTCATGCTCTCTTTATATCGGTTGGGAGCCACCTGTTGTGCACTCGCCGACACTGGCAGCCTCCACAAACACATATAGGCTGTAGTGGAAGATCAAGTTATATATATGATTTGAACCGAAGCAAAGGTCAATCCAACCGCTTACTTCTGGTTAGCTCGCACACCCAAGCTAGCATAACCTTGATGAAACCTGGTATATATATTCCTACAAGAAAAGCCTTCGGACTACGGATACCAATGCTGGGAAATACTTTCTGCAACCAACATCCACAATTAGCCTCAACGGCATAATGATGGACAACGCAGATGTCAAATGCAAAGAGCTACAACTCCTGACGACTCAGGAGTTATATGACTTATGAGCCCCTGATGAGAGGTAAGCTCTATTCAAATGATGTTTTGTTATCCGCAGATAGTTAATAGCTATGTAGATGCCGGAAGATGCGCAACTGGATCTCATTCAAGGCCTCGCTCTAGAGACCATCGGCTTAAAGACAGGCTTCGTTCATGCATCAACGAACACCCTGGCACCTAGCAACAGGGCGCGATGGACAGCCGGGTTCCATTAACACCAAGCGCAAGGGTGGCTAGCGTCCTAAGAATGTCTCGCACCGCAGGAGCACTCCGAGTGGAAGCTCTTACAGAACTAGAATGGCTGATCCTTCGGGATCAGTACTTTGGTCCTCGCGCTCGAAAAACCGACCGCGACCGTGGAAGCGCTCACTGACAAACTCTGAGAACTCTCCGGGGCTTCCTCCAATATGAGAAATTTGAGCAACACCGCCATACACATGGCACCAAGAGTTCTTCAGGGAGGAGAGTATACATTATTTCCTAGTTTTTGCATATTACTTTTGAACTCAAACGCTCGTTAATCATGTTATTCAAAGCCCACAGCCTTGGGGTACGAAATGCAGGATGAACGACCAAATCGCCTAGATTACCGAAAGTTCGTTACAATGACCCGAGGTCGCATCAAGTGCATGTGTCGCACTCGGCCTTAACGGCTTCATTAACGGTTTCCTTGTAGAAATGTTGTCTTTCGACGACAACTATCAACTGCATCTTGCCGCTGACATGAGCATCCCTAAGTTCAAGAATTTAATAGGTCAGTACTTTTAGCAAGAGCTTACGCTTTTCTGAACCAAAATAGCTAATTCTTTAGTATTAGCATTTTGGCCTTTATGCCTGGAAAATTCAGAATGCGGAAGAGCTCTTGCCAGCTTTCGAGAGCTTGCTCAGGGCTGCCCACACATGAGAAATTTGAAGAAAATCTGCATAAGATAGACAACGGAGTTGTACTATACAACTCTATCATTGGCGGATATAAAGATGGTATGTTATAATCAGGAATGCGATCAGACGGAGAGTTGATGTCGGACGAATAGTTCAACTGGCCGGAAGTTGCGCCAAACCGACGACTCCATCCACTAATGTCTCTTGTATCGGTAACAATTGCCTGCACTTGACTTGTAACGTTCTTCTCCATAAGTTATTGAATGAGATCGGATATGCATTCGAAGATCAGTCTTCATTGGTACGATCCCACTCAACCTATAGAACGCCAATCGTGCCGAAAAGAGACCTCGCTCGAAGGGCTGGCTTCACACCAGGACCGGTCCTTGAACCAGAGAATGGATGAAGTATGGCTGCACATATTATGACACTTTTCATAAACACTAATTTGGTATATAGTTGTCTCGTCAACTCGATAAACCTCCAAGCATATTAATGAGCATTGCCCGACATGCCTGAAATAGTCTTGATGACATAGAGTACGTTCTGTCAGAATTCCACTTGTTGTTCTCTGCTTACATAGGACCTAGTGTTCTTGAGGAATCAATAGCAGGATTGTAACCCAAGTTGTAGCGGAACTTTAATCAGGTTCCCGAACTCCCACATAGAAGGGGAGGCTCGTCGTCCAGTGTCAGTTCAGTTCTCATTCTCTTCTGGATTTGGATATCAAGGAAGTATATGGTCCGAAATATATGACTGACCCATCAGTTACATATGTAAACCTCGTTGAGCATCTCGGAGAATTGCATAAAACCCATGGACCAAGAAGTCCTACATGTGGTGAATCGGTCGGGGCAGAGGGTACGATTTAAATAAGAATACCAATAAACACTTGTCACAATAAGAGGTCTTTGATTTATATGCTTGCAATGATCCTAGATCATTGGGAACAGAGTGAAGTCGTATTGCATCCAATAGTGAACGTTTATCGATACGTCTATACGATTTCTTATCGGGATTCAGAGTAAACCTTCGCCTGGACTATCTAGTAGAGCGCATGGATTCTATACTGCCTAAAACTTTGGCGAACTTGTGCCATGTAGGGTGGCGAATACTCAATGTTGGGTCCCGAGATATTTGTAGAGAAAATTCATTGAGCATGGCAATGAATGTGCTGCAGAGAAATTGGGCCTGAGGTGAAACACTACTCTTGTGGCCGGCCTGAGCAATGCATAAGACTCGCGAGTCAACAATTAGGTTGGGTACTTTTCGGGTTACCGCGCAAGCTGTCGTCGAGAATCACACGTGAGTTATACAAGGGCCAAACCACCATCACCATCGTCAGAATACCTTAGAGTCGTTGGATTCTACGGTTGGGATGTGTACCCAGCTTGGCCATGTCTGATGGTTACAAGGAGCCAGGGACTGAACACGCCAATGCTGAGATAGCTGATCTTGGTATAGTCGAACTTGAAGTGGTCTTTTCAGTTCATTCAGTCGGAATATAAAAGAAGAAAAGAAAAAACCAGTTAGGATGGCTCATGGTCTTTGAAATAGCTCGCTCTGCATGTGGTGAAGCACATAGTAGATATCAAGGCACCTAGAAACATTCTGGTCTTTCTTTCACCCATCATGCAGATCGAGCTGACTATGTACTAGTTTCCGTGGATCTGATGGCTTTCCCCTTGGAGCGAACCAACTTTGACGAGAGCGACGATTCCAGGATGACCGCATACAAGCTTGAATGACATGGCTGGCTATCCCATTACGAAACCCACGCTTTCTACAGTAAAGCTCGAACAGGTGATGGGTTCCATCAAACATTAAGAGTTGCCTTCAGTCGATGATTAGTTTGTGGCATTCAAAAGACCATTGATCCTCTATAATCGGTCGTGATACAAGATACGACAAACCCAACAAGGTATCTACTTCGAATGCATCTACCCACATCCTATGTCCTCGGTTCCCTCAACCATTCATAGACCAAGATGAACAGTCTGGATCAACCAAAATATCCAACAAGACCGTCGTCTAAAGCGCCTGTCAAAAACATTACCCGATTATCAAGTTGAGCAATATTGAGCAGTGGCAACACCATCACCAAAACCAACGGCACCTCGGTCGCCTCTAAAAGCCCGACTCAAAAGGCTATCAAACAAAATTCATCAAGGCTAGTGCATTTATTCTTGTCACATCGTTACCTTTTTACTAATAAATTGCACATGCGGGGCTGCAGTCAAGTTGAACAATATCAACGAGAACAATACTAAAAAAACCTTTGCCCCCTCAGCCTCGTCTGTGCACCTGCACCATCACCACTACTCGCTCTTTCCTTTCATATTGTTCTTTGTCACCACAAACGATCTGCCTCACTTTACCCTGTCGCCATGTCGCCTCCTCTATATCCTCGACTACTGTTACTCACTCTCTTCTTCATCCTTGATCCAGATTGAAATCATCACTTTCGTTAATCTTCAACTTGGTTCGCAATGGAACAAGACGCTAAATCATCATGGAAACAACTCTTCGCCTTCACGAGAAAATCACACACGGGAGCCCTCATAGCTGCATTGATAGCAGCGGCCTTTTCTGCAGCTTTCAAAACCGTTCTCGCAGTTATCCTTGGAAAGATCTTCGATATCATCGCTGGTTTTGGAGATGGGTCGTATGACGGGGATGAAGCACTCTCCCAAGTTTCGGACTGGGCGCTGGTCCTGCTCGGTATGGGAATCGGAAACTGGATTGCAAGCACAGCGTTTCTCGCGCTTTGGGTCATCTTTGGAGAGCTGCAGGCGTGCAGTGTTAGACAGGACGTCTTTGCGAGTCTTCTCTCCAAGGACATGGCCTGGTTTGACTCCCAGTCCGAAGGCATCTCCAGTCTCCTCATCAGAATACAGACGTGAGTATCCCATCTGCTTGCTGACCTCTTACTGACCTTTCGCAGACAAACCCGCGAACTACAGCTCGCATCCTCCCAAGTTCTTGGTCTTCTCGTTGGCGACATCATCACTTCCTTCGCTTCGCTAGGTATCGCTCTCTACTACTCGTGGAAACTCACACTCGTCCTCCTCGCTACACTTCCAATCTCAGCCGTCGTCCTCTCTTTCGCAACCAAGCGCCTTGAGCCCGCCATTCAAGCACAGAAACGTGAATTGGCTGTCGCTTCAAAGTTCGCCGTCGCGTCCATCACTGCCATCGACCTCGTCAAGATCTTCAACGGATACGACCAGGAAGTCTGGCAGTACTACCCATCCATCAAAACCGCTGCAAAGCAGTATCTCGTTCAGGCCCAGTGCAACGCTCTGCAGATGGGCTATGTCGCTTTCTGGGTTGTGGCCATGTTTGTCGTGGGATTTTGGTACGGTGTTGTGCTTGTCAACGACGATGGTCTTGCAGCAGGCAGTGTTCTGACGACATTTTACTCAACACTTGCAGCCTTTCAGGGCATCGAAGCTCTGATGCCACAGTGGTTGGTCCTAGCAAAGGGTATGTCGGCTGGTGGATTTCTCTCCAGTATCACTCGTACCGTGAGAAATGGTGGCACAATTAAGCCTATGGCCGGAGCTTTACGACCCCAGTTCTGCAGCGGCGACATCGAGCTGAAGAATGTAAGTTCTGGTTGAGCCAACAAAGAAGAGTACTGACGTCGCCAGGTGAGCTTTGCGTACCCCTCGAAACCCACGCTCAAAGTCCTCAAAGAGTCGAGTTTTTTCTTTCCGTCTGGTGAGATAACCTTTATTGTTGGAAGAAGTGGCTCCGGAAAGAGCACACTAGGTAATCTCACCGTCGGCTTCTACGAACCCCTGAGCGGACAGGTCCATGTCGACAACCGACCTCTACAGATACTCGACAGGCACTGGGTTCGCGAAAATATTACTCTAATTCAGCAGTCGAGCGTCTTGTTCAATGAATCATTCTTCAACAACGTAGCATTCGGCCACCAATACCCGGATGCAGCAACACGATCAGAAGTGATGGATGCCTGCGATGCAGCATTGCTTCAGTCAACGCTCGCAGCACTCCCTGAAGGCCTTGAGACCAATGTTGGTGCGGATGGATACAATTTGAGTGGTGGCCAGAAACAGAGACTAGCGCTTGCTAGAGCTCGACTCCGAGATCCCCCAGTACTCATCCTTGATGAGATCACAAGCGGCCTCGATCAAATCAGCAGAACTCTGATCATGGACGCGATCCGTGCATGGCGACGTGGCAAGACGACCATCATCATAACGCATGATGTTGCTCAAATTGAGGACAACGACTTCGTCTATGTGATGGACGATGCATCTCTTGTGCAAGAAGGCTTCAGAAAGGATCTGGACAAGAAAATCGGTGGAACCTTTGCCACACTAGCTTCCACCGCCGCAACAGATACAGCAGAAACGCCAATTGAGATCACCGTCGACTCTCCGACCTCCCCTAACTCACCCCTCTCTCCATTATTCCCTCCGCCAGGACGAGCATCTCGACTTTCACAACTACTTGTAGGAGAGTTAGAGTCTTTTAGCCCAGCCCCAGCAAGCGCATCGCGACGCATGACTCTTGGGACAAATGCAGCAGCGGCTTTTCGTATTAGAACAGCTCGGGCATGGGATATGGAAACCTTTTCTGAAGCCGAACGCCCAACATCTGCTGCTGCCACCTTGACAATGGATGACTTCTACAATGAAAAACACAACAGCGCTCTCCGGAGGCGAAGCAGCCTGGGTGGCTTTGAGACATGGTATACACTAGGTCCTCTTGATGAGCCAGAGTACCTCTTTGGTAAATCAGAGCGACCCAAGAGCATCACAAGACTTCGACGTGCGAGGTTAACCGACAAGGTGGAGGATAAAGATGAGGAGACTAAGGAACTCCCTCCACCTATGTCTTTGGTCGCAGTTTTCAAGACTGTCTGGCCAGCTATTGGTCGGGGACACCGGTTTCTCCTTGTCCTTGGAGTCATTACCTGTTTGGTTGGAGCAGGCTCTATTCCTGCATTCGCGTATTGCTTTGCACAACTGCTAGGCGCGATGTGGTCGCAAGGCGACAAGCTAGCAGAGGGCAAGAAATGGGCCATCTTCCTCAGTGTCATCGCTGTCGTTGATGGAGTTTGTACTGGCGGTGGTCGTTATCTTCTTGAGATGGTAGGTCAAGCCTGGATCAACACCATCCGTGTGGAGGCGCTGAAAAGAATCCTCCGTCAGCCAAGGTCCTGGTTCGACCGATCGCGCAACTCTCCTGGTCGCATCAACGAATGCCTCGATCGCAACGCTGAAGAAATGCGCAACATTGTCGGCCGATTCGTACCGATTCTCATTACGGTCACCGTCATGATCGTTGCCGCTATCGTATGGGCACTCGTCATATCCTGGAAGCTCACACTCGTCACCCTCGCACCGTTACCTGTCGTCATGGGCGCAGTTAAAGGCTATACCGTTATCAGCGGGAAGTGGGAGGCGCGTTGTAACGAAGGAGCTGAGGAAGCCAGCGCTGCTCTTACTGAGGTCTTTCTCAACATTCGAGTCGTCCGGGCCTTGACGTTGGAAAAGTACATGAGCGCAAAGTACCTCAGAGCAGTAACACATACCCTAGGCCTCGGCAAGAAGAGAGCTGGACGCACCAGCACGTTCTTTGGTCTTTACCAGTCAGTGAACTATCCCCTCACAGCCCTTGTATTTTACTACGGGACTGTGCTTCTAGCTTCCGAAAAAGCGATCACACCAACATCCGTTGTAGCAGTTGTGAATCTGCTTTTGTTCAGTATGGGCACAGCGACAAGTATTCTTAGTACGATACCACAAGTCACCATGGCCCAATCCACCGCAGCACAGATGTTGAAATACGCCAATATGCCGCTGACGCCAATAAGCGAGACTCACGGGCACCAGAAGCCAAAATCACCGCTTCCAGTGCGGCTGGACGATCTCGGCTTCTCTTACAAGTCAAACTCGGATAGACTTGTGCTGAGAGGCGTGTCGTTTGAGGTCAATGCTGGAGATTGTCTGGCTATTGTCGGTCGATCTGGCTGTGGCAAGTCGACAGTTATTTCGCTGATTCTGGGCCTTTATACCCCTTCTAGAGCTACGATACTCAGCACGGCACCGCCACTTAGCTTTGCCGGCATTTCTCATGCAGACATTGATATTGAGCATCTTCGTTCAATGATGGCGTATGTGCCACAAACACCATTCCTGTTCCCAGCCACCATCGCAGAGAATATCACATATGGCCTGAACGAGCTTTCACCTCAACGCCACTTTCCCAGTATTATGGCTGCTGCAAAAGCGGCTGGTCTTCACGAGTTCATATCATCACTTCCAGATGGTTACAACACACACGTTGGGGACGGAGGGCAAGCTCTTTCAGGCGGGCAGTCACAGCGTCTCAGCATCGCGCGCGCACTAGTCCGCAAGCCAAGACTTCTTGTGCTTGACGAACCAACGAGCGCGCTGGATGCAGAAAGTGCCGAGATGATCAGGCACACAATGCGGCGAATCGCGAGCAAGTCAAAGCGAGAAATGGCGATCGTTGTGGTAACGCACAGCAAAGAAATGATGGCAATCGCAGATCGAATCGTTGTTCTAGAAGATGGTATCAAAGTTGAAGAGGGAACGTATCATGAGTTGCTACAAGCACGGGGGATTTTTGCGCAAGTTATTGGTGAAGAAGAATGGGAAGGCGGTAAAGAGTACGGATATAGTTGAAGGACTTGAAGGACTTGATCGATTCTTAGATTGATAATTTTGAATACGGTTATTGGACGCATATACGGCTAATGATTGATATGATGTTGATTGCTCTAGTAGTGGAGCTTTTTAAGACCCAGTCTCCCCACGAATTTAAAACTTGGCGACGATCACCAAAAAGTTGATGGTGGATGCTGATTGGATCGACGACCCCTCTGTATTAGTCAGGCAGGCAGTGACAACACTTAGCAGGGGTCACGGGGTCAGTTCGGAATCCCGAATCATTCTAAAACAATCTGAAGATTCCATCCAACGTATTTCATTTCATCGCTCGCCACCGCTCAATGCCGCGATAACTACCGTTCACGTGTCAGACCATTTTGCAGTTTTTATATTTTTATATTTTTCATTTTCTATTTACTAAATCATTCATTTTGATCTTGCAGACAATACGTAGTGGACAGATATCGAAACATAGCTGAGAAATCGACCGTCGTTCAATTACCTCTCTCTCTCTCTCTCATTTCGTTTCACTTCAATTCATTCACTCACTCGCTCATACATACCCCATTCACATCCACTTATACACAACCCCTACTCAATGACGGCACAGTCACCCACCAAGCGCAGGGGTCGCTTATCCTCTAACACCCAAGAAGCCGACGATGCAGCTCTCAAGGTAACTCAACTCCCCGATCATATACTCTTAAACCCATGTACTTACAATGACCGAAAGGCCCGTCGCGAACGCAATCGCGAAGCCCAAAACATCTTCCGCCGCCGCCGCCAAGCCGCTGAAGCAGCACAGGCCCAGCGCGTTCGTCGTCTCGAGCAGGTCGTCGAGGAGATGAGCTCCGTCTTCATGTCCTTCGTCGACGAGATGCTCACCACTGAAGCCATCGTAAGCGGCCAGCCGAGTCTGGTGGGCAGCTTGCGGCGCAGCATGGAGAGGATTCTCCAACTGGCGCATGAGGTCGTCGGCCCAGAGGAGGATCTCGTCGTGCTACCGAGATCAAATTCGCCAACCGAGGAGACCAGACCGAACGGCAAGTCTCAGAGTCCTGACAGCGAGCGCAGTGAAACAACGTCGGATTCGGGTTCGTCGTTGGCTGTAACGCTGAGACGAGTTCAGCCTGTCCAGCAACCGCAGACTTCAGCATTGACTGCAGCGCTATCGACGTCAAAAAACTCAGGCACTTCAGCAACGTCCATATCACCACCCACGCCACAATTCACACAGCTCCATCATTTCCAGCAACCGTCGCTCGCTAAACCCGTCTCAATCCCATCTTTCAGCCTCTCGCCCCAGATCTTCGGTAACGGCTGGCTCGGCACCACGCCCACGGCGCCCGGCGAAGTCGTCACGACAGGGCCGCAGCATCAATCGCCCTTCTCATTCCGCGTCGCCAACACTGCTCTAACAATAGCATGTCAACTCCTGTCCAATTCGCCGCCTGAATACGCCATGACTCCGCAGCAAGCTCGTCTCTTCTGTAATACGCTCAAAGGTCGCGCAAAGGAAGAAATGCTTACTCGTTTACGCTGGCTTATTGGTCCTGGAAAGCATGAAATGCATCGCGTTATCGACTTACCTTATGGACGATACGGGCATCATGTTTATGCTCGCGGTGAGCTCAACCCGACGGCGATGGAGGATATTGAATGGCCATGGCCTACGCGACCAGCTGGATCACGCATCGACCATTTCACACGTTTCTTCAGCATTGTCGGCGTCGAGAAACAACTTCTTGCGCTGGGTGCCCGGATGGTCGATACCGAAACGCTGGAACTCAATCTGAACAACTCACCTATGCCGAACGTCACAGATGCTGTGCCCAAGCAGCCAGAAAGCTGGAGTTTTGTTAACTGTTTCTCGTTCCCGACACAGCCCAAGAACAGTCCTGTGACAGTACGACTGAGTATGCCTGCTCTTATCATGTCGCTGGCTTCGAGATCTGTCTGTTTGATGAGAGGACCGGGAATACCGAGGGCCGAGATTGGAAGTGCTATCGAAGAAGCTATCATCAAGGCGGGGTGAGTATCGTGTAAACATTAAAGATTTCGTTGTTTGGATATATATCAAAAGGGTCGGACATCACATATGGGAGGAATCTGGATTGGAAAACTTGCGGGATGGAAGCGTTGTTATTATGGCCTAGTAAAGCGACCTGTATATTGGTATCTTGAACCCCCTCCTTTGTCATAAAGTCGTAATATGTCATTCACAAACAAGTATCTGTACCTGTAGACTATGTGCCCTTCTCTTGTCTATTTCGTAATGTAACCCAAAGTATTGCCTCATCTTCTCTTAGATCTTAACAATCCTTCCCATGAGATGTGATGTCTCCATGAGCTCTTTTGCTCCTGTCGTTGCGATGACCGCGTCTGTCCTCGTTGGTTCGCCTTTCTCACTCGACCCTGTCGGGCTGTATTAAGGGCGACAAATCTCATAAAAGCGGCATCTTGACTTGGTGGTAGGGTACTATCTGTACCGCTACTGGTTCTCAAGATAGGGTCATCCTTGAGAGTCTTGGGATGAATCTCCATGATAGCGCCATTGGAAGGTCTTCCCAGCTTGGCCGCCTCCACCAGAGCATGGAGGTCAATCTCCCTCTTAGGCTTCTCTCCTTCCTTCATTATTCTCGCCTGGTCTGATCGAGCCATTGCTTCCATCTGTTCCTGCGTCATCGGTGTCTCGTCCTCCTCTGGATTTGGTGTTAGATGCATCATGTGAAGGATGTTTTCGACAGGACCCATCTCTTGCTCTGACGGTTGCTCTTCCTTGTCTTCTGCCTTCTTGCGTTTGAAACAACTGAAAGCTTTCGACATGATTGCACGAAGCGGTCGCCAGATCGCAAACCAAGAGGCAGCGACTAGTGCGAAGAGGTTCTCAACCCAGCGATCTGGGATCTGTCGGATCAAAGCACCGAGAGGAATGGACATGACACCGAAGAGGAGGCTCCATCCCCACTGGGCACCTGTGAGGGGAGTGGTATCGAATGCTTCACCTCCTTTGAAGACGATAACAAATTGACCAGCGATAGTGATGAGTTGCACACCGATGAACCAAGGGTTCCGCAATATGCCTTGATACCAGATGTCAAGCTTGTTATCCACACGACGACAGTTGTGTTGATTGAAGAATTGCATCCATACGTAGATGTTCAGCACCAGCGTCTGTAGTTTCTCAATCTCAAATTCGGTATCGGGGTTGAAAGTATCCCAGCCAGCGTAATGCACAACGAAGACAACTGTCAACTGATATATAGCTTGGCAAATGATCATTTTCCACATGGTGATGGAAATGATAGGCGCATTACGAGGTTCGGGCTTGCGCTTCAAGAAATCGGGTGATGGGTGATCAGTAGCGTAACCGAGAGACGCAAAGATATCCATGATCAAATTGATCCAAAGCAGCTGTACGACAGTAAAAATGGCGTCGCCGACAAGCTCTGAAACAACTGTGATGATACCTGCGGTAATATTGATAGTGAATTGAAACTGTAATTTGTTAGCTCGTTATTCGTTCATCCAGCTCAAGAGACTTACCTGGCAGAACTTCTTGACTGAATCATTCACACTTCGACCCCAACTCAAAGCCTTGACAATGGAGGCAAAGTTGTCGTCAAGAAGTATAATAGATGCGGCTTCTTTCGCCACTTCAGTACCTTGTATGCCCATAGCAAACCCAACATCAGCAGCTTTGAGGGCTAGGCCATCATTTGTGCCATCACCTGTTACTGCTACTGTCTCGTTCATTCGTTTCAGGTGAGTTACGAGAAGTAACTTGTCCTCTGGGCTTGATCGAGCCAAGACCTGCAGTCGTGGAATAACAGCATCAAGTTGCTCCGGCGTCAAATCTCTGAATGTTGGTCCATCCATGGCAATACCACCAGCTGTGTAGATTCCGCACTCCGCCGCGATGGCCTTGGCTGTCAAGAAATTGTCGCCTGTAACCATGCGAACAAACACTCCAGCAGCCTGGCATTGACGGACTGACTCAACGACTTCAGGTCGCAACGGGTCACGGATACCAAATGCGCCAACAAATATCATGCCAGAAGCCAGCCATTCTAGGTTAATATTGTCAGGATCTTCGTCGGGGCCTTCGAAAATCTCGTGTGCCGTAAAATCTCGGTAAGCCATGGCAACTGGTCGTAGCATTCTGCTCGCGTAGTCTTCGATCGTGTTGCGATAGCTTACGCGATCACTTTCTGAGAGGCGGGCGACCGGGAGTCTAAAGGTCGGGTCGAGGATGACGAAAGCGCAATACTCAAACACAACTTCTGCGGCTCCCTTGACCAGCAGTCGATATCTGTCATCGTCGACCTTGACCAAAACGGCCATCCACTTACGAGACGAATCAAAGGGAAGGATAGCGATAATAGGACAATTAGCTCTCTCCTCGGCCAAATTACCCATGCCAAGATGCTGACGGCCAAATTGCAATAAGGCAGTCTCGGTGCTTGAACCCATAAAGGGAGAAGGTCCAGAATCGTCAGTCTCAAAGGCGGTAGAATTGAGCGCGATGCTATCTTTGAGCAATCTTCGACAATCTGGCGAGAGTGATTTTGCGAGATCGATCGAGCTATCGCACTTGATGGTCGAGGCACGCGACATGGATGAATCTGGGTCCGGAGTAGCAATATCGGTGTCGTCAAAGTAAGACTCAAGTCCAACACGTCCGACCACCACGGTCATCTTATTCTGAGTCAGGGTACCTGTCTTATCAGAGCAAACAGTTGTTGCATTACCCATGATTTCGCACGATCGAATCAGCCGAACCAGGTTGTTGTCTCGAAGCATGCGCTTCGTGGCAAAGGCAAGAGCAATAGTCACATTAAGCGCCAATCCTTCAGGAACAGTGATTACGACAACAGTGACAGCCAAGATCAAGATATGTAGAAAATCTTCAGCCTTTTGGGATGGCCCGCCAGTAACGCTGTTGAGAGTGGTCAAGAAACGGATGAAGAGTACTAGGAAGAAGATGGAGCCAGCAATACCACCAATGATGATGAGCTGCTTGCCGAGACGACCAAGCTTCACCTGGAGTGGCGTTGCTTTAACGTCGTCTCTCAACGACATGAGGATACGTCCGTAGGTTGAATTGACACCGACGGCTGTAACAAGGTAGGAGCCAACTCCTCGCGCAACGGTAGTTCCACTCAAAATGAAAGGATCAACTCGAGATGAATGCGCTGGGTGATTGGGATTTGGTACGCTCTTGTGAACCAAGTCAGCTTCTCCAGAGATGGAGGACTCGTTCATCTGCAGACTTGAGGCCTGCACGAGAACACCATCAACAGCAACGACGTCGCCAGCCTCGAGATGCAGAAGATCGCCAACAACAACTTCGTGAACAGATATGCGCTGCAATTTACCCGATCGAACAACTGTCACGTCCCTCTGTTGCTTCCGCTCATTGACCTTTTTGAACTTGTAATTCTTTTGCCAGTCGGTTGCAGCGCTAGCTATGATGATGACGAGAATCGCAACTACAATGGTAACACCATCTACCCACTCAACACGCGATGCGCCTATTGACTTATCGGCGGACTGGTAAATACCGATTGCGAGCGAAATAGTAGCAGATATGGTCAAAAGTATGATGAGTTTGTCGTTGAAGGCAATCCACAGCAACCTGAAGAAAGACTTTTGTGCTATTTGAGGAAGGCGATTATCCCCAAAAACTCGTTTACGATCCAGATAATGATTATCATGATGTTCGAACAAACCGTTATGGATGAGCGGCGGCGATGGCGGAGGTGAAGCAGTGGTAATCAATGGCGGTCGTTCAAGATTGCCAGAAGCTACAGCTTCCTCGAAGGTGACGGTGCCGTCAAGAGTCGTTTCGTCGACGCTGAGTCCAGCCGAGATATCGGTACGAAGGCCAGCGGCTAAGCCCAGTAAGCCGCCAAAGGCGTGTAGCGCTGTGAGACTCCTTGCGGTCAGGAGTTTGTGAAGTTGTGTCGGGGTAAAAGCAAAGTTATTTCCCTGAACAGGGTCGTCATCGCGCAAATCGAATGGCTGATCATGGTCATTGGGAGCTTGAGATGTCATCGCGTTATCGATCGGAGGCTGGTGTTGACTACCAGAATCGGAGTTGGAGTAGGACCCTTCGCCAGAGCCGCCATAGCGTGGATCGGACGCAGTTGTGATGTCGTCCATCAATGGAAATGAACAAGAGAGAAACGCAGCCGTGAATCCAGGGAGCTGGTACGGCTAAACCACAAAAGTAGTTTGTCAAAGACAACAAGAGAAAAAGAGAAGAGATTGGTGGATCGAAGAAGGTTTAAACTGAACGGGTCAGGACCGTTGAATGTGGAGGAATCGCTGAAATCGTTGTTGAACGGTGCGGTACGGGTACAGTACAGTACAGTAGCGTGTGATGTTTTTACTGGCCTTTACCCCGAATGAGTTAGAGCTAGTCATGAGGAGCAGGGAAACAAAGAACCTTATTGAGAAACTCGTCATACCTGGACGATGCGTCTCCACCGGGAAATGACCTGAACTTGGGAGATGACTCTGAGTGGTGGTTGGGAACTTGGCGGACAATCTTTATTCTGGCTGCTGTCTGGGGGCCCACGACAAAGACGCGGCTGTATGCAGCAACAGTCACCGGCGACACGTCGCTAACCCACTGTAAGTGGTCCGCCTTACGGAGAAGGTGAAGACCCCGTAAAGTTCAACATGTCGGACCGGCCGAGACTCTCGTCTACTAGTGATGGTGAAAATGCTTGGTATTGCTGCTATCGCGTCTTGGCAGTCGTCTTGGCTGCGACGTTGTGCATGTGCCAGTCAGAGACGGGGACAGAGGCAGAGTCTAGCGGATGCGTCGTCGTCGTCATCATCATGGTTGCTTTTGATGTTGATATAATTGAGATTGGGATTGTCGTTGGCTTTATTTTGAGCAATGTCGTTGATTTAAGAATTTGTGTCAAGGGGGGAATAAGGAGAAAGTGTAATAAGGAAAAAGGTCAACTGCACACAGTGTCAGGACAGTCAGTCAGGGAGGTTCATGTTAGTGCAGCTAGGGAGTAGACTAGGGAAGGCAGCATCCCATCTCCATCCCCGGCCAGCCCGTCTTTTCTACATCTGCAGGCAACCACATTGGATCCTGGCAAAAACCAACTGCCAAGAATTTACACTTTTTTTTGAGGCCAAAAAGATACATTCACTCTGTCATCGCCAAGTTTCTCATGACTAGAGATTAACGAGTCAAAGGATACGAGTACCATTTCAATTACTTTACCATGAAGTATTAGTTAGCCCCGTACCCTCCGACGTACTGTAGAGAGATTGATTAGATCTGCAGCCAATCTAGTTCGGGCGTGCGTCTTTTCTAGAACAATAAAGTGCCCGGCTACCACCATAAGAGGCGAGATTACTCTGTCAAGTTTCTAGTCTCGGTCTTCTAATTGCTAATTCTGCAGAAGTCTCAACGCTATGACATACGCGGCTGAAAGGGTCAGTCTCAATTATGCACAGTTCATAAAAGACAGATGCAAGTCCACTATTACACTTTCAGCAGGTACAAACTCTCAATTGTAAACTTTGAGCTCTAATTCAAAAGAGCAAGAGGTACAGCCACAACCCACGTGCAAAAGAACACAAAAGACATTCACTCCACCAAGCCAAAAACCCCCAACTTGCTGTGTTTCGCTGGTCTTCTCAAGCCTCACCTCTCACAAATTCACAACCCGTGCCGTCCCTCATACCAAATCCATCAATTGAACCCAGGCGCACGGGAGTCACAATGGGACGGAATTGCTCGTGATGCTCTGCTCAAACTACAACTTGCGTCACATTTTCTCAGTTCTCTGTATTAAATAACATAGTCCAGCTTTGTGGTCAAGACACTACTGCTCTTACCATTGTCACTATCACTTTCCAATCTAGCTTTTGAAGAAACAGATCTCGTCTCCTCTGACCAATAGTCGTTCTCGTTCTTCATCCGATCGCTTCGGTTCCCTGCCGGCCGAGACATGCATTCCCAAAAACATACATTTCGTTTCTGGATACAAGTCACACGAGCAACACCCATGGATGAATGATTGGGGACATCAACTCTCCACCATTGAAGCGGGAATATTTGCACAACCTTGAAATCCATGTCCAACCAACTTCCTTATCTAGACTGTTTGTCTACAGTGACACAAGCTTAGTAGTCATTGTGAATCAACCAAACATGGTAGATTGACATGAGCCCCGATTCAGTTGCATCGGTCTCAAAAGCCTGCGATTGGAGACGCCAAATGTTAAGCTTGAATCAAGACATGGCGCTGTCTTTCGCTTCCATCTCCAAACATTGACCACATGGTGTCTTGTCTTATTTTCTTCTGTTTCGTTTCAATCCTTTCTTTCTTTCTTTCCCAATACTTCCTCCAAACTCCGTACTCTTTTTGCTCCTCAACTCCAGATTCAAAGTGTTCTATCGGAAATGAATCTCTAAACAAACACAACTTCCGCATCAGGATCCCGCTGTTGTTCTCCTTCTAACTTCCGATCTACCCACAGGCCTCGAGCTGACTCGCTGACGGGAACGGTACGGATTGTCCAGAGATGGGCGACATCCGATGCTCGATACCCGTTGGCAAAATTCTCCTCAGTCCGGGTTCCTCTTTTAGTCGTGGGTTTAGGTTAGTCTGACAAAGACATTGCATCCCACATGGCGTCCCTTTAGATAGAATGTTTTGTGTACGACGGTTCGGTGTTGAAGGTCTCGAACTCGTTCTTGTTCCATTGGTCTTGGTTGGAGGCGAATAGCTTCGTAGAAGATAAAGGTCGTCGACTCCCCTACCTCCTCGGGTAACTTGCTTGAGGCAACTCGAGACAATCCGTCAACAATGGAACTACTAAAATTTCTCCTAGCGATTATTCTTCAAGTCGGTTTCTTGACTCCGACTTCTGCGTTGCCACGGGTTTTGGGCCGTAAGAATGACAAGGCCATTGCTCCCAAGGTCATGATCATATCAATGGTATGCTCCAGTCTCAGCCCATAAGGCCGAATCCCTAACATAATTTGTTAGTGGTCTCCTGAAGCAGAAATCTGGCATCATCGTCTTCCAGATACTCATCTAGGTAACCTATCCGCAAAAGTTGTCCACTCTCCGGGTCTCTCTATGCTATTCCCCTGTGCCACTTGTACGGAAAACGGAGACATCTGCCATCTCACCATTGGTGAAGGAGAAGTCAACTCAGCCGCCTCACTCATGGCGCTGGTCCTGTCTCCAAAATTCGACTTGAGCAACACCTACTTCTTAATCGCCGGTATAGCTGGCGTCAACCCCAAGTACGGCACACTTGGAACCGTAGCCATCGCTCGCTACGCAGTCCAAGTTGCTCTCCAATACGAGATCGATTCAAGATCCCTTCCTCCCGATTTCCCCACAGGATACATCTCATACGGTC
Organism: Fusarium aywerte; assembly: GCA_013186375.1. Taxonomy (NCBI): domain Eukaryota; kingdom Fungi; phylum Ascomycota; class Sordariomycetes; order Hypocreales; family Nectriaceae; genus Fusarium; species Fusarium aywerte. The sequence goes on from JABCQV010000027.1 coordinate 92,716, forward strand.
GTGACCAACCTCACGAGTACCCCTTTATCACATACGGCACTGAGGTTTTCGAACTCAACGCCCAACTCCAAGAAACTGCCTACAAGCTAGCTTCGAAAGCTGGGCTTGAAGATGCCACTGGGCCAAAGCAGTACCGCGCACTATACGGTCAGATGGGTGAGTCATATAGAAGTGCGTCCCAACCTCCTTCTGTTGTAAAGTGTGACACTGCTACGAGTGACGTGTACTATTCGGGTAGTCGACTCTCGGAGTCCTTTGAGAATACCACCCGAGTATGGACGAACGGTACAGGAATATACTGCATGAGTGCACAGGAAGACAATGCAGTATTGGAAGTCTTGGTCAGGGCGGCAATTGAAAAGATCGTTGACTTTTCCAGAGTCATGGTCATAAGGACAGGTAATGCTTTCAGAATCCCATCATCTAAATAAATCTCACTAACAATTCAAGGCTCCAACTTTGACCGTCCACCACTTGGACGTTCTGACTTGGAACATCTAACGGCTGCCCAGCAGAATGGCTTCGGCATCGCAATAGCCAATATCTTCAATGCAGGCGTTGAGATCGTCAAAGGTATTATTCATGATTGGGACAAGACATTCAAAGATGGCATTGAAGCAGAGAACTACGTGGGAGACATCTTTGGCAGTCTGGGTGGTGAACCGGACTTTGGTTTTGGTAGTTTGACTCGTGGAAAGCGCATTGCGAAGGGTTGTAGAACGAATGATATGGCGACGAGGGAGATGGATAGGCGGAGGATCTTGACACAGAAGTCTCTGAGAAAGGTTTAGAATCTTCATATAAGAACGGTGGTGTGTTGTCTTTATATACTGCTTCTGGCGTCTTCTTCAGGGACCTCAGATTTTATACCCGTCAAATCTACTTTGAATTTTACCTGTTTATATATACCCTTTTCGTGCAAAGGCCTTCTCTCTATATCGCTATGCTAGACCACACAAACTATCCTTTTTCGCTACGTGACGGTGCATTCTTCTGTACCACCTGTAGGTCACTCGTCAACCTTGAGCCAAAGCACAAACTCTGCTTGTTCTCAAAGTGCACGTTTCTTCACAAACATAGAAACATCATCTGACATAATCAAAGCTATTGCCTCACATCACCATGGCCCGTCTGCCCAGATGTCATGTTGTCTCTCCACGCATAGCGTCTCCCAGCCAGAGGCAACCCACAGCACCGTGAAGTGAAGCACGAGAAGGATCAGACTCATGCCAAGTCCCCATGCGCGTGGTCCGCTTGAGAAGTAATCCCCATGGCCTTGCATCAGTACTGGCGAATAGCTTATTACTTGCGGTAGACCGAGATCTAGAGCCGCTACGCCAATGAGAGGAACAGCTACGTTGAGCTGGGCCATAAGTGGCCAACAGGGACGGAGGAGCGTTGTCACTTTGATGCCAAAGAGGCCTAGGCGGGCGATGTAACTTAGTAGCGGAGAGTGAGGACCTGCAAGGTTCATAAGACGGATAATAAATACAGTCACTCTTCGCCTCAAAGCATCGGCTGTTGTAGTGGGCGGTGGCATGAGAAGCGGGGGACTCGGGGAATTTTGTCGCTCGTGCATTTCTGCCGATTCGGACGCATCGCTGACGCTAACTGCTGGGGTCACGAGGGGACTACGACGGCTTTCCTGGCTGCGAGAAACAACCATAGAGTGTGAACCACGATGCCGCGACAAGGACTGCCGATGTGGATCAAGCCGAGAATTTTGCCCGCCCTTTGTAGGCGACAAGTCTCTCGAAGTTGATCTGGCTAACGCACCAAGCTCTTCAAACCTGTCTTGCCCCGATGTCTGGTTACGATGTCGGGGGCCTACAAAACAGTAAGAGCAAAGTTGATTACAACAAGGGGCTAAGAGGCTTACCTGAGACTGGGGTGCTTGGGGGAGCAGGCGAGTCTAAATTTTGTATTCGAGTCCCAATTCCAAGATTTGGTGCCGGCTCTTGACTTGCGCCATTCTCAAAACTCATAGACTCGCCTCTCATAGCTTTGAGAACCTCATTGGCGCTAGGTCTTTCGGCAGGGTCGAGGGCCAGTAGTCTCTTTAACAACTGATATAGTCTCGGTGGTAGATCGGGGCGTTCGCGTCGTTCATCGTGAAAGCCGGACCAGTGGGTGATCTCTGCTCTGAGTTCGTCCACGTCCTCAAGCTCCTCTTGGAGAGCGTTCGCGTTTTGGTAGGGAAGTCGTCCGAAGCACATAAAATACAGAATCATACCCAGCGAGAAGATATCCGACTTTGTGGTGAAGTTTGCATATCGCCCCGAAGTAGCGTCCATCTTAAGAACTTCCGGGGCGCAGTAGGAGATAGTGCCTGTGGTGCCAGAGGACTTGCGGACAACATTTTCTGGTTGAACCTCGCCAAAGTCGCTGATGAGGCAGGTTGTCCTTCCACCCTCGCGGTGCATCAAACAGTTGCTTGGTTTGAGATCGCGGTGGATGTAATTGGCAGCATGAAGATATGCCACGCCAGAGGTGATGTCCTTGAACAGTGAATAAATCTCCTCGACACCCAGTACACGGTTGCCATTCAATAGATCGACGGGTGTTTCGAGTTGGCCCTTTGACCTACGACGCATCTGCGCTTTGAGTTCTTCTTTAGTCGCCTCACGAGGTGCGCCTCCTATGATGTATTGGTGAAGATCACCACCATTGCAGTATTGTTGCAGAATGAAAGCGCAGGCGACGCTGGGGCCGAAGCGGGTAAGTCTAACGTCTTCCAGCCAGACATGTCGGTAAGATACAAGATTCGGATGGGAAAGCTTCGCAAGCAGTTCAACTTCGATGAGAACCTTTTCGAGCCATGCGTGATCGTCTCCAACGGGCACTCGTTTGCAGGCGAATTGACCCAGAGCACAACCATCAATCTCGTGTCGCACAAGAAGCACGACACCCTTGCCACCCTTGCCTAACACTCTTTCTTCGACGAAAAACGTGTTAAAGTAGTTTGGACTAAACGCATCTCGCCGTATTCTGCTACCTTCTGCTTGCGCAACACCAGGTGTACTTGACACAAACTCGGCATCATCAGGAGCTGGAGATGACGACGTCTGGTGCGTGTTCGAGCTATTAGCACCACCGATAGAAGGCCCAAAAATCCTCCTCACAGGGCTTGGGGGTCCATGATCGGTGGATGCGTCGTTGTTGGAGTTGGCAGCGCGAAGCATACGAAAGTAATCGGGGTCGACATAGGTCTCTTGGCGAGCGCCAAAGGAACGATCATATCCTCGGTCGGGATCGTTTTCTGAACGAGTAAGAGGCTGATGGCATGTTGGACAAGTGGAGATGCCTCTGATTTCGAGTCGATGGGATTGAGAGTCGCGAACGACGATGGCGTTGTGGTGCCGTCTAGAGACCAGGGTTAGCTTGAGCTTGAGCTTGCGACAGGTACAAAACAAAAGCTGACGGGAGCTAGAAAATGACGTACAGCACAATCTCTCTGCCCTCGTGGGGCTGGTATGGAATTAGCGACATGTCCTTGAAGCGGAAGCGTCAGATGCTGAAGCCAGCATCGAACTCATGGTAAAAAATCAGATGATGAACGATAACAGCTTCGATATTGTTCTGTTTGGAGCTGGGATATGATGTTTGGTTGGTTGGTTGGTTGGAGTGGAAATGAAATGCAGATGGAAGTGGAAAGTTTCGCGGGGAAGCTTTGTTCAGTGGAGCTGGGTGTGATGTTGATCACTGAGCTTCCAGCTGACTGATTTAGACAGAAGGAATAAGAGCATTCGACGTAACATCAACAACACTTGGCAGCGCGAATCAATAGAATTCATGTTAGACAAAGAAAAATACACATTTATGTCTTGTTTCTTCGAGTTGAATATGCACAACTCTCTATACCTTTTGTAATTATGGACTGCGCAACATACCTAACTTCCCAACTCGAATTGGATACGATTTTACGATGGTCCAGGGTATGCCACCAACAGCTACGCCTCCTGCTCCTGCCCCTTCTGCATCTGCGTCTCGCCAACACTTTCTCCACCATCTCAAGGCCTGCTCAATTACATTCACCTTCTCACTAAACATATCTCTTCAATCAGAACCATGTCAGATCTTCGACAAGCTTGTGATCGCTGTCACAGTAAAAAACTACGATGTACAAAAATCCCCGGCTCATCAGTCTGTGCGCGATGTGTTAAAGCTAGAGGTACTTGCCTGTTCAGCCCTCCAACTCGGTCTCTACGACATCCCTACAATGTCGCCTTTGATTGGAATACACTTGGCTTAGATCAGTCAGTGGTCGAACCACAAAGCATCCATCTGGATTGCTTGACGGAGACGACGCCTGTTAGCAATCATGTTGACCCAGCTCCGTCTGCTCAGGTCACGGTAGTATCTCAACTAACTGATCTCATGGCCGCCTTCGATCGTATGCAAAACAGTTATCCCACCTCCGAATCACAACATTTCTCCGCACTCCAACTCGAAGGGTTTATGAAATCATGCGAATTTGATCTTGGAGCGTTCCTCGAAGAGTTACTTCAACGTTCTGAAAAGCTGGTCCACTTATACCCTCAAGTTCTCAAACGACTCAGGACCCAGGAGAAAGCTCCCTGCGAGGCCCCAGATTGTGTACACAACTCGCAGCTGTTTCTACATTCGCGAGACAAGGTCTCCATTGATCAGTCTCTTATCTACCTATTATTGGCTTGCCATTTGAGGCTATTGGATCTGTTCGATAATATCGCCGATCACGGACATATGTGTATCCACGCAGTCCCATTGTTACCCCCAGAGTGCGAACCGAAAATCGATCTCCCAGAGATCAAGGTCGGTTCCTTTATTGCACCAAAAGTCTCTGCAACCTCCATGATCATAGCAATGGTGGTTGAGCTTCAGTCATCCCTCAATGGTAGAGCTCAAGAGTTACACGATGCAGTTTCATCAAGTGTTGGCCACGATGCGAGCACAGCAAGCATTCTCGGCCTGCAGTGCGAGTCTCTGAAAGCACATGCTTCAAAAACTTCCGCAGATCTCCTCTCTCTTAGGGAGCATCTCCAAAAGTTGGGAGTCATTGGATGGACGGCGATTTAGCTTTTGGCGATTATTTTCACTCTTGAGGATTACTCCCAAGGACCGTCGTTGATCATCCCACGACTTTAAATTCGCGCCTCGGGAGTCATCTAACCTGGGAAACCCAGTACCTCATAAACTTGTACCCAAAAGCCAGTAAAGTCGTACAAATGCAGCATAGTTGGAAGTAAAGCGAATGGATGATGACTGGGATATGGACTGCATCCAAACAAATTGACGATGAACCCCAACTCGAAAACTGCTAAAGCAACTAATGCTGTAACACATAACACCCAGCAAGACACAAACCTCAAGTCGGGCAGGCGCATACGACTGAAGATCTGGGCTATGATCATGAAGCCAAGATGCATCTAGATCTCTGATCGACAGTCGATGTGCGTATCGCCAAAAAGCAACAGTCGATCCTGCAAGCTTCCCGGACAATGTTTCCAGAATTCCGGGTTTCCTGTTGCTGTTCCTGGCGCCAAGAGTTAATCGGGACCATTTAAGATTGCTAATGGATCAAACTAGGCTAGCCAGTCTATTGACGTGGTCTATTGATTATTCTAGTCCTATATCGTTAGCTATATCCGTTCGGCTCCGCTTGCACGCAGCTGGCTGTTTGTCGATTCATCTCTACGCGAACTTCGCGAAGCAGACTCAGTGGAGAAAATCTTTAGGTTGAAACAATCCCATGACAAGCCACCTTTACAGGCGAGAGATTGTACTACAAAAGACCAGAGGACTCACAAGTCATGGGACGATTGATGGCACTTTTCGCTTCTTAACCGCTTAGATGAAGCGTTCGAGCGTTTCCCCTGTCATGACATGTTTCTTCGCGTCTGCCAAGCCGGAGGCCTAGAGCTAAGATTGAGCCGTGCTCACTGAATGACAGACTATTGGAGTAAACATCTTGCGGACGTCGACAATTCTTCAATCTTCAACTCGGCCGGGGTATCTCACGTCACTGAAGCCTCTTCCTTCACCACGTCACGATTCATCGAGTTGAATCCGTCGATAGTTACCCAATAGATCCGATCAAAGTTGGTGCTGATAGTGGAAGAGGCGTCGTCGGCGAATATCAGCATCTCTCCTTTGTTCAAGCCACCAAGCCACAGTGTTTTCCTGATTAAATGTTAAGAGACGCTAAGGGACAAAGACGGGTTGGAACAGTACCCGTTGTGCAGTTAGGGTGCCCCTTTCTGCACATAATCGAGGAAAACTCTCTTGAGAGCACACCGATCAGGACGTCAGGTTATCGGCATCGGCCAAGATTGGACGTGATTTGTGTTGGTTGGTTGCTTTGCAGTTGCAATTTCTCTGATGGATGGCCAACTTGATGAACTAACAATACCTCCACTATTGGGCTGTGGATATTTGTGGCGCTGGTGACACGCCACTAGGAGAAATCTGGTTTGGGAGAAATGCTTCAAGTTGGAACAGTTGACATTCCTCTTCTAAATCAACAAGCTATCATTTGTTTGAGAACATCATGTCGAGCGTCATGTTGTCTTAAAGTCCCAAGATTTTACAGTAGCAAGATCGAATCTCAACTTTGAGACAGTTTCTCCTTACCTCTACTCTGACCTCTCCAATATCCACCACACTCGCCAACACTAACAAGTGCATCTTTTCTGCCCTACAGGCTTTCAATTCGAGTGTTTCATCTTATTTCCAGTGGCTTGGCCCGAGCGTTACAAACTCAGCCGTTCAAGAAAGCACCCCTGGCTAAGGCAACGCCATCTGTCACTAATACCACTTCTCCGCGCCCAATGACTACTGAGAAGACGGACCACCACCGCAAGCTATCGATTTACCCAACCCAGATATGGTGATAGCTTCAGCGCCAAGTCGAACTGCTCTCTTGATTTCTCCTGGCTAACATGAGCTGAGCTCCAGAATTAGAAGACTCCGAAGGATGAGCTATCAGCCGCAACGGTGCGGTGTGGCTTCTGCGGCTACCGCTGTTGGTCCTGAACAAGCTACGTCTTGCTAGTATCTTGTTAATGGTGATGTGAAGTGGATGAGTCGGTGATTACCACCAAGATTCTGTCCGATATTCAATCTATATATATGTAAGCCCTCATGTTCGCGTTTTCAGTCTTGCTTCTTTAGCGATAACACCTCCTTCCTTTTTGCTGTTGCTGTGTATTTTCTCTTGTCACTCGTTAGACATTTGATTCTCCAACTACATTCACTCCCTTTTCCCACTGGGTCTTTATTCCCACTTACAGTCGTTATCACAATAGTCTAATATTCCCTCCTTTCAAAATGCCTTCCACAAAGGTCTTTGCAGCCGTCCTGGCTGCCCTGGCCGTTCCTATGGTCAACGCGGGCCCTTGTAAGCCCAAGCCCGTCACTACCACCGACTCAGCTCTGCCTGGTGTCACAACCTCTGGTACTGTCACTGCTCTTACATCCGGCACCGAGACTGGCACTGCTACCACCGAGACTTCTGCCGCTACCACCACGACCGAGGCTGCTTGCTCTCAGTACATACCCTTGGAGATCCAGGCCGCTGACTGCGGCAAGCGGGGCAATGCTCCCAACTGCGCTGATAAGATCATCGGCACTCCCTCCAGTCGTATAGACTGGACCGATTGCGGTAACACTTGCGGCAAGACTCTTGGCTGCAAGTCTTTCTCTTTCCAGGGCCGTACTTGTACACTCTACAACGCTCTCGTTGATGAGCTTGGCTGGACTGCGAGTGAGGGTGCCGGCTCTAGCGAGTTCTACGATCTTGAGCTTTGCTTCACCTGTGCTGAGGAGACCAGCGCTACTTCTGGCACGGAGACTGCTACCAGTACTGAGGTCACCGGTACTCAGACCACCGAGACCGGAACTGAGACCGCCACCGAGACTTCTGCTGCTTCCAACACCGACACTACAGAGACTGCTACTTCTACTGAGACCCTCTCCGAGTCTGTCTCCGAATCTGGCACAACCACCGCTACTGAGACTGCTTCCGAGACTGGCACTACTTCCACTGAGATGATCTCTGAGTCCGCCGCCACTACTACAGAGGCTGCTTCCACCACCACTGAGGCTTGCACTGCTGCTTATACCACCATCGCCAGCGCTCCTACTGAGTCTTGTGCCGTTGAAGGCCAGGCCCATGGCGGTGTTGCCATTGCTAGCTACCAGGTCGACAGCGCTGCTGAATGTGCCGCCATGTGTGCCGATCAAGCCGCCGGCCAGATTAACCCCAGAGCGGCCTGCAGCGCCTTTGCTTACCTTCCTGGTTCGGGTTCCTGCACATTCTACCATGCCTCTGTGGACGAGCTAGACGTATACGTTTGTGATCCAACTGCCAGCCTCTGCCTAGAGGATGCTCTGATCTACGACCTAAACGTCTGCTACGCCAAGTGCGATGGCTATGCTGCCCCTACAACCACTGAGATTTCTTCTGAGGCTACCACTGCCACTACTGAGATGGAAACGTCTACTACTGATGCTGTTACCACTACCACTGAAGCTGCTACCACCACTGAAGCTGCTACCACCACCGAAGCTGCGACCACCACCGAGGCCGCCCCCGTTTGCACAAACTACGTCCCCAAGCCCAACCGCCCCAACACTTGCGGTCAGCAAGGTCGAGTCGAGTGTGATTCTTCTCAGAAGCTCGGTTCGTCCTTCTTTGCCTACGACGCTGACAAGTGTGGTAAGATCTGTGGAGCCACTGAGGGCTGCAAGACCTTCTCCTTCAAGTACAGCGGTTCCAAATGCCAGCTCTACAAGTCCGCTCTCGACAACCTCAGCTTCAAGGCCTGCAACACCGGCGTCAAGTTCTACGACCTCGAGAAGTGCTACACCTGCCAGGATGAGGTGACCCCTGCTCCTCCTGCCACCTGCTCCAAGTACGTTGCCGACTTCGCCAGCTGCAGCAGCAACACCCACTGCGGCACTCGCGGTGCCATCTGCGAGGAGGAGCGCATCCCTAACGTTGGCGATGCGTCGTGCCTCGAGAACTGTGCCAAGAGCTGCATTAACTTTGGCACTGAGTGTTTGTACTTCAGTTACAAGCCTGCCGACTTCTTCGGTGGCGCCAAGTGCAAGCTGTACAAGTCTGGCAAGATCAACAAGAACAGGTACTCCAGTACCAAGTTCTACCAGCAGCCTTGCTTCAAGTGCCAGAGTCCCGTCGTGCTGCGCAGACCTATTGCCACCTAAGCGGGCTATGAGCATGAAGAGTCACTTACGTGATGGATGCTTCACGATGAGTCGAGAAAAGTCTTTTCTTGATTTTTCTCCGACTGAACGATTTGAGGAGGATTCTTTACATAGCAGTTTACATAATTAATTTTCATCTACATACTTTTAGATATGAATATATGATCTGGGCAACCAATATCTTGTCCCTGATCGAAATACTGTGATTTCAGGTAGCAAGATCTCGTGAAGGGGTAATGTATAAAGGGTCAGCTGACCAATATCGTCGATTTGCTATGGCACATCTTCAGGTAGATGTAAGTAGTCTTCTTTGGTAATGACATCGCTTCCGCGGCGCCTCTACTCTATTCCTCGTTTTTTCATTCGTCATTATCATACATGTTCTATTACATTGGTGTACAGCCTCATGTAATCATCTAAAACTGACAGTTGTGCTGTTCAGTCCAAGTTGATTGATGTGCGAGTCCATATTCTTCAGACTCCATCTCCTCCACAACTACCTCAGTCTTTCAAAAGCTCCTCGCCGTTTTGTTCTAACCTCTCCCTCTGCTCTCTCTCCTCCTTCTCTTTATCAATCTTGGCCTGCTTCCACGGAGGAACCTTGGGCTCTCTTTTCATAACCACTGCACCCATTAATTAGCACAACATACCATGCGTAACAAGAATAACTTACGTCTTTGGAAAAGATCATAACTCGTAACCAGGAAAATCGGCATTCCAACCATAAACTTGAGCCAATTCCTCTCCAGCTGTTTATACCTCCTCTTGTAATCCTCCTTCTCTTGCTTTTCCTTCTCCTCTTTCGTCAACTCATTCTTCCCTGTTTCTCCTCCCTGTGCTTTCTGTTTCCTCTCCTCCATAATCCTGTCTAGACGTCTTTGTCTCGCTTCTCGCAGCTGTTCCTCTCTTTCCCTGGCTAAACTAGCGGACTTGTCTTGTAACCGTTGCTGAAGCTCGGCGGATTGTTCCGACGTTGTGAGGATTACACGCAACTTTGGAGGCTTCTCGCCTGGTGTAGCCAAGTCTTTTGGGTTAGGGATTTTGGCGCGGCGGTTTGTTGGTAATGTTGTTGAGAATGCGCATGTTGGCGGGGATTGTAGATTGCAGCAAAGGGAAGGACATTCGAGACGGGAGGATAGCGAGAGGGCTTTGGATGCCACTCTTCGTGGTGCAAGCGGTAGAGACATCGTATCGGCGCAACTGGACGAGGGATTGGGGTATAGCTAACGAGTGTCGAAGTGTTGTAGAATGTCGCCATGAATTAAAGATTGACCGAACAGAGTCGGAAAAAGATCGCCAATTCCTTATCGATAAGACGGTGAGCTTCTGAACCCTCACGTCACTGTATATTTCAACTTTCAGACATTCGGCAGTTTTTCAAGACATCGTACTTAGAGGTCCATTCATATTTGATATCAAATCTTCAATTCTAACCAGCGTTCTGCTTGAGTGTTTTAATTATACAATTACTAAATCTTCCCAAACGCCTTTTACAGTCATCCCCCATCCTCCTCATAGTTCCATTCAGTCTCGTACTATCAGCAATCAATCGTCATCAGTGTATCGAGGACCTGTGGCTGCAGGAGTCTCTGGTGGACCGTAACTGGCCCCAGGTGTAGGAGCACCGTAGTAGCCAGGCGTGGGAGCTCCAGCAGCTGGAGTGGGTGCCGAGTCCGCTCCCCATCCGCCTTGCCAGCCACCAGGTGTTGGTGCGCTGATAGCAGCGGGTGTAGGCGCCGAGTAAGCACCAGGTGTAGGAGCGTTCATGGCACCAGGAGTTGGTGCGCCGAGTGCACCGCCGGGTGTAGGGGCATCGTATGAGCTAGGACCCCACGAATCACCGCCGCTGGCTCCTGGAGTCGGCGCGGTAACTCCCCAAGCAGGAGTCTTAGATCCTGAGCCCCAGCTATCACCACCGCCACCGTATGCTGGTGTACGCGATCCAGCGCCAAAAGCATCACCTGGAGCAGGGGTTCTTCCACCGGCCTGCCAAGCGGGTGTGCGTCCACCAGATCCATAAGCAGTACGGCTGCCGTCGTAAGGGTTGACGGTTCGTGAGCCATCTGCCCACGCAGGAGTTCTGGCACCAGACATATCTTGAGCCTTCCAAGCAGGTGTTCGTCCGCTTGCAGCAGGTGCTGTATCGTGTTAGTGGCATGAAATTGAATCGGCGCCCAACAAACTTACTTCGTGATCCCCAAGCAGGCACTCTGTCAGAGTTGCCACCTGCCATGGGTGTGCGAGAACCGCCTTGCCAACCTGGCACACGGTCACCACCACCACGTCCAGCGCCGCCGCCATAACCACCGCGACCACCTCGGCTAGCAATATCGATGGTAGCTCCAGTCGTCTTGTTCTTGAAACTCAAACTGTCCTTAGGCACCGTGATTGTCTTGCTCTTCGTATGAAGCTCGACACGAGCATGTGTATCTGTGGTGTCCTTGACAATACCCAGAAGACCTTTGTAGGCTCCCTTCCTGATAATAACAGTCTGTTCAATTGCCTTATCCCGGCCAAAAGATCTGGGTTGTTGCACGGGCTTGTTCTCGCTCCCGTTCTTGTGAAGCTTGAGCGCCGGGTTCATGGCTGTCAAATCAGGTCCGGTAGACGCGGCAGCGTTAACTCGACCACCCTTGGCAGCGACAGTGTTGACCAAGCTAGCCTTGGTAACAAAAACACCAGCGTGCTCCTTGTTGTCGTTGGAGTGTAGGAAAATGTACGAGCGGTGGATGTGAATGATCTTGCCCTGACGTTGCTGGCCAGTGTACTCCTTGACAACATCTTCTAGGCGAATCTCAGAGCCATGTCGGTCGACGGCAACAGCTGTCTTTCGCTTAGGGATCTTGTTAGAAATCTGCGACGGCATAACCTGTCGAGGCGTTCCAAACTGATCAAGAGCAACAAGCGACTCGCGATCAACTTTAACAACACATCCCACAGTCGTAGGATCGAGTTGCACAAGATCATGTAGCGAGTACTGACCCAAAGAGCCTTGACCACCAATATCACTGGCTTCTCGCAGATCCTTACTGAAGACGGTGACTTCTGTGTTTGTTTGGTCTGTCAAGAGAGTGACTTTGTCATCCTTGATGTTGACGACCATTCCGACCTCGTCCCTGAACTTGCTTCCACCAATAACCTTGACGTGGTCACCGACGTTGAAGCGCTTGCGAAGAGCTCTAATGGGGACGTCAATCTCCTGTCCGACGAGCTCACCTTCGGTGACAGTGATCGAGACGACATCAGAGTGAACGCGCATAGCCTTTCCAACAACACCCTTCTGCTCGCCAGTGTAAACCTCAACAATATCACCAGGGAGGTATGTCGCCAGAGCATTGCTGTCTTTAAGACTGTGAGCCAGTGCCTTAAGATCGAGGTTCTCGGTTCCATCCTCAGCACCCGAAGCGAATCTGGTGACTTCTTCGAGAGAAGGGTTAACGTCAGTGACGGTAAGTTGCTGAATCTTGATATCCCGGACTTGGAAACCATTCTCGAACTCTTCATTGTTGTATGTCCATGTACCGGTGGAGGGGTTGCCTTGGATAGCCCGAGGGTTACGCTTTCGAGCCTCAATTTCACTGAACAGTCTCTGAGGTGGCTTGGGGCCATGGCCGAAGGGTCGCTTGCGCTTGCCGTCAGCGGTCAAGGCGTCGTCTCGCAAGCCGTAGTCCAATCGGGGGATGAAGCGGACGCGGGCTTCCAGACCGTTCTCAGTGACATCAATGACTTGAGCAAGATCACCATTGTGCTTCGGGGGTTTTCGAAGACGAACCCAAGCACCAGGCTCCAGAGTCGGGGTCTTGGTAATGCGGAACAGCTCAGGCATATCCTTGATGTCGACGAGAATCATCTTGGAATGGGGATAGACGTTCATCATGCTGTCAAGGCCTTTCAGAATGTCGGTCTGACGCCTGGCTTCAACGTAGACAAAGCCCTTCATGACGGACTCGATGCCTCCGCGTTCGAATGCAGCAGTGATGGCGAGTTCGTCCTTCGTACCCGCTCGCTCTTCGATGCGCTTCATGATGGAAAAGACAACCTCTCGTTCTTTTCCTTCTTTACATCGAACGGCCCAAATGCTGGGATCATCCACACTAGGGAGGAGCAGTCGTTTGGGAACCACCGATACATCTCTGAAGCCTTTACCAGAGCGTCTGTTACCGTAACGTTGTCGCAGAATCTCTGCTTGTTTCTCTGCGTCCATGCTGGAGTCCATATCCCTGCGGCGATCGAGTTCACGGTGTCGTCGGTCATCGTCAATACCGGTTTCCGCGATGTCGTCTGGGTGATCGTTGGTGATGAAGTCTCCTATCTCTTCGCCTAACATTTCGTCATCTTCGCCCTCGTCTTCATCGTCGACTTCGGCTTCGATATCGAAGAAATTGGCGCCTCGCTCCTTTCTGCGTTTTCTGCGATGACCCTGAAAGGAGTCAGCATCAATCAAGGGAAAGCAGGCAACAGACGCGCCAGGACAGATCAAAATCTCCTTACCTGTTGGATGTCCTCGTCTTCCTCATCTTCGTCTTCTTCCTCTTCGTCTTCTTCATCATCGTCGTCGCGACGTCTGCCGGCATCTTCCTCTTCCTCCTCTTCCTCCTCCTCATCGTCATCGGCGTGTCGCGATTTGGAGGGTCGCTCATCCTCGTCATCGTCATCATCGCGAGGTGCAGGGCTGCTTCCGCGAGCACCCGTCTTCACTTGCTGATCGTCGCCATCTTGTTCTTCGTCGGATAGATCGGCAGGCGCAGGGTTGAAATCTTCCTCATCCTCAGAATCGTCGAAGCGCGAAGGGTCGTGAGAAGACATGGTGGCGAGAGAGCCGCGACACGTAGCGTGTCTCTGGTGATTGTGTGGGAGTTCGTCGCTCGAATGTGAAAGAATGAAAGAAAGAATAAGTAGCGGCGATGCGAGAATCGAATATTAAAGGGTATTTGATGGATGACAAAGATGAATAATGAAAGAAAGTCAAAGCAGCTCCGAATAATGTTAGAGCTCCAGACGGCAAAATGCCGGGCCTTGTGCAGTGCACTATCTCGTGAATAGTGGGCCTCGAATTGTGCAGATTCACCCTGTAGCGCTATCATGCGTTCAAGCATAAGAGGTTTTGACCTGCCTGGGAGAGGTCAACCTAATTGTTGGTAAAATTGAGTGAAATTGGAATCCTTGGGCATCTGTTGAAAGGAAAGAAAATAAATACACAAGCATGTTCAGAGCCGAACAACAGTGATGCTTGATTACCTTATCAACCCTGAGGTGGAAATAGTTTACTGAACGCGATCTGACAAGCCGCATTCAGTGCTGGTCGCTGCCGCCATAATCAATCATTCACAAGAAAAATGTCTCCCAATGTTAAAGAGTAGCTCACGATAAAATTACGTGAGCCTGATGTTGTGTTTTCCCTCTCGTTGAAACCTCTCAATTAGGTGCATTAGGTGCAGGTTAACTCCAGGATAATCTATCGACCAACAATATGGCAGCATGATCTCTTGGATCTTCACGCAAAGCCGATACCTTTTTCAGTTCGTAAACATTTAGCAAGTTTTCTCATCATCTATATCTACTCCAATGCTAGCCTCCAATGAAATATGCGCTCTATGCTTCTCCATCTTCCCCCAGCCAGGCTTTTGAGATCTCATAACCCACTCCTAGTCAAAACAATGACACATACTGTTCCAAGCCCATTCTCATTTCACGACTCGAGTTATCTGCCTTGGACGAGAGCGCAAATTTCCGGATATAGGTTCGTGTTTCTTTTATATCAACCAAGGCCCCTCAACCACCACCCACGTTTTGATCCCAACAACTAGAGTATGTCGCAGATGCTCCAAGTCAACTTTCAAAAACCCCTTGAAATAAAAACTCCAGGCTTTGCAGAATGCAATGTACCGTACCCTCAAGTTTGTCAGTCTACGTGATTCGAGCAACGTTTCTGGATAACCGCCAGATGCCATGCCCTACGTTTTACAAATGACACCAGCCTGCCCATGACTGTGCCTTCACATGACTCTTGTTCCCCAAATACCACGTCCTGCACCAACACCGAGCCACTCGCCATACTCGGAGTTGGGAAGCTGGGGTACCCAGCCCAAGTTGCCAACCTCGTAATCGCATTGCCAGCTGGCAACAGGGCTCCTGGGGTTGTCTTGTTGAGGGGCGCCGTTTATGGGTTGGCCGGAGTTGTAAAGATCCCAAAGAAGGACTTGGCAGTCATCACCGCCCGAAGCAAGCATTCCCCGTCGGTGAGGCGACCATTCGATGCAGTTGATGTTTCCACCATGCCCACGAAGCTCGAGCAAGGCCTGACCAGGCTGTCGCACATCCAGAATGCGAATGGCGTTGGAATCTTGAGCAAAAGTGGCAAGGAGATGGGTATCGTGAGGTGAAGTCGCCAGGCGAAGCAGGGGTGGAGGGTTGGCCATCGTTTGCTGAGCTAGTGTTGGACTAACACGGCCACCGTTGGGGTCTATTTCAAGGTCAGCATGAAGTGAAAAGTAAGATGTGCGCGTTGCTTACCTCGCTCTTCCTTGCCTGTAGGCTCGTAGATAATCGTCGAGTGTTCTAGACTTCGAAGATCAAACATGCGGACACTACCATCCTGGCCACAACTAACAAAGACATCCACACTTTTGGCGCAGAACCTAACATCGTAAACCTCTTTATCATGGGCAATGAGTTGAGTCTTGGCGGTGAGTGAGGGAATATCCCAGATAGTACATGTCGTATCTATGCTAGACGTAATGATAAGACTGGGAGAGACGGTATTCCAATCGAGTGACGTTAGAGGCGCGGTATGGTCCGGGGTCTTCGAGTTGGAGAGTAGCGCGAGGGGAGTTAACTTGGTGGTGGCATTGTCGCGACGGCCGATAGTGCCACTGGGTGTGGAGGGATTCTCACTAGGAAGGGACCACAGCCGCAAGTGGTCTCCCGAAGTCGCGAGCAGGTCAGTAGACTGCTTCTGCGATGAGGGCGGCTCCCACAGTAGGCGGGTCACAGGGTAAGAGTGGGTAGCTTCGGCAGCTTTGGTAAATTCGAGGCTATACTTGGATGAACCAGGAGTGTAGACATCCTGAGGAGTTGGTGCGATATGACTATCAAGGATTTGAATCTAGAACAGTCAGCGGTCGGACACGAGAATTTGTCGCCTTGCATGACGCACAAAGTTATGTCCATCTTCCAAGTAGCTCCCCACAGCGAGCTTACCAGCACCATTGCCCTGGGCCGGCCATTTGCACCAGTCGAAAGCGTAAATGGCCCAGGGCGCAAGGTAATTGCTCGTTCCCGGTTGGGCGTTATTGGCATCATATCCCATAGCAGCACCGGTGCCATCGGATATGGTCGAATCGGCGCGGGGACGAATATCAGCTAGGCCGAGCGGGGTGTTGGAGATGTTGCGCTGAGACCCTGGAGCATTGTACCTGGAAGTATCGATTGGCGACATGAGATGCGAAGACGAAGCACCGCTAGGCGTCGTGGGAGTATAAGCATGGTAGTTAGATGAGCCTTCGTAGCCAGCGGCGGCTGGGCTGGAGCGGGAGTAGCTGTGAGACATGCTCAGTGTGGGCTTGCTCGGGACGGCGGCAGAAGGAGAGCCTGAATATTCGTGTGAAGGCTGGCCGTGCTGCGAAGGGATCTGCAGTGGCTGCTGGGAGTGATAAGGAAGCTGTCGTTGCTGAACTTGCGACGGCGGCTGGTGAGGGACGGATGAGGCAGCGGGAGAAGACTGCTGCATCGGCGAGGGCAAGTTGGGCGAGGCTGGGGCGCCGCGAGCGGACAGGCCACCAGCGGGTTGGAGGACGTTGGGCACCGAAGTATTGGAGGGGTTCCTATAGTGGGAGTTTGAGGGTGAAGACTCGAATTTGATCTGAGGAGGATTTTCGTAGTCTTGCGGCGACATAGAGATTGGAGCACCAGTTTGGCTCAGGCCCGACATGTGCAATTCGTCGTGCTGGGGCTGGGATTGAGGGCCGGATCCAGAACCTGAGCCTGAGCCAGTACCAGAACCAGCGCGAGGAGCAGACATGGAGCCCACCTGCGTCTGACGCAGTGAGGGAGGGAATTGTTGTGATTGGCTCATGATTGGATGGTTTGGGTGTCTTGGCTACTAACTTAATAGACGGACCTGGCCCGTCCTGGCGTTAGGTTATCTGAACAGTTGACCTTTAAGCTTTGGTAGGCCAAAAATAAATAACCGACGAACCCGCTTAGCAGTATCATAAACTGACTGAATAATTTCGTTCCTTGTGCTGTGAGTCAACTCGGTAAGCCGTAAAGTAGCCTGGCGTTAGGGGCAGAACGAAATGGCAATGAAATGACTGAACTGCAACAGCAAAGTTGAGAGGAACAAGAAAAGCAGCAGGATACGAAATGAAGACGTTTGAGCGACAACGAAAATTGAACGTTGCAATTAATCAAATCGAGGTGGAGCAAGTAACTCTCCCTTACAGCTGGCCTGTGAAGATGATCGTCGGCAGTTGGGTTGATAAGCCAAAATGTCAGTAACTGTGCTGCCAAAGGTTGCGTAAAAATAATAAACTCGAGTTGCTGACGTTTCTGGTTGTGAAAATAAAGAGGAGGCTGAAGTTAAGAAATTTGACGAAATGCAAGAAATAATACGACGGGGATATTGCTCGCGCAAACAAGCCAGGTCTGGTCCAGTCTGGCTTGGCTTGGCCTCATTCGAGTCCAATTTGGAGAAGGGAGGGGGTTAACCGGCAGACTGATGGCGGAGGAGACGGTTTCTTCCATTTGAGTACAGGACGAAAGAAGGCTCTTGCCGGTGAATACCTAGAATAGTACCTAGGTAAGTAATAAAACATTGGCTATGCTTAGACTTTGTATGTGAGGAAGGACTATGTTATGGCAAAACAAGCAGTTCTCCAGCCACAAACATGAAGACAGTTGCGACTTCTAAGTTAAATCTATCTCGGCGCAAATTCGAAGAATGTGACTTCTGAAACGCAATCTTTCTGAGAACTTTGAATGGCATATGGGGAAGAATAATCACGAAACCCGAGTTCAATAACGGAGACTTCTCAATGAATACTTTTTCTCAGCCTAACTGGCAGTCATATTAATCTTGACCAAAGCTGTTCACCCAATTTGTAACTCCTTTACTTCGATCCGGCGTAACTCGTCTGTAGTCCTTTTATACGTGTTATATGACCGTTGAATATGCATCAATATCACATTATCCACGTCCATCCTAAAGGTTGACACAATTTGAAGATGGGACCGCCTCTGGACTACAGTTGTTACTTTTAGATACGTAAGGGATAATAGATATAAAAGTTGTATAGACTTTCCTAGGTATCAGGTATCATAAAAATATTTCCCATCGTCACATGAAGACGAAGCCCGTGACGCGATGGTGGTACAGATCCACTCCCCGCTCTGTGGATCTCAGCAGCTCATGGCAGGTGCACCCCATGTGGGCACATGCCAACGGCCAAGCTTCACCAACAGCTTCATATGACTCCCACAGCCCTTCACAACTCATCGCAATTTAACCTCTTCATTATTAGTTCATAAAATATAGCGATACGCTTAAAACAAATGCAAAGGAGCAAACCTACGGAGCTCTCGCCTCTTCCAACTTCAAGCCGCACATACCCGATCCCCAACGAATGCATGCGACAACCTTATAAACTCGTTCATCAGGGCAGCCTTTCGTCACCTAACCCTACCTTCTAAACGGAAATGTCTTCGCCTTCAGTTCTCGATCGCATCTCTAGCTCCCGTCAGCGATTACCCAGCATTCCTCTACGTAGCCCTCCGCTCCGAGAAGTTAGCGAATATGACTTAGATGAGCTCGAACCCAGAAGTGACGACGTTCTCTTCGACCAGGAACCTCCGCGCCCTAGACTTAGGAAGAACACACAACCTGCATCAACTACATCTACTCGTCGATCATCCTCACCTGCTTCGTGGGACAGCAAACGTCGCTATTCCAATTCGCCTCCTCAAACCAGATCGAAACCAATCTTTGCAGGACCGCCACCCCCGATCGCATCTTCCATGCTGATAAATCAACAATCCTCCCGACAATCAACTTCGTCGAGCCGTGCCGACAATACTACGGGCTATGGACTGCTATCAGCTAGCAGGTTTGGGTCGAACAGCCCCAGCCAAAAGCACGTGGGCAACCGACCACGTCTCGATTCAATATGGAGAAGCTTACAAAGGCGAGAAAAGACTCTTGAGCGAGATATTCAACAGCTCCTGGATCTTCAAGCGTCAGGCCTGATTGCTGGTAGCGGAGAGGGGGGATCCGAAAACAATTTTGGAAGCGACACAGGTACAGGAGAGAGTACTTTTTACTCCACGGCTACGTCCAAGTCTCGGATGGTGAACTCGTTGCATATGCCCACAAGGTCTACACCAGATGGGAATGTCATCCCTGTAAGGCAACCTACAACGAACAAACCCCGCGGTCTCAAGTCAGCTCGAGTTGGTCTACAACGATCTATGGCTGCTTTGTCTGAACTAAAAGCCGAGGAGGATCTACACTTGAGCACGGCCCTAGAGCAAAGGAAGGATGCCTTGGCTTATCTTGATAAGATGAGCAAGAGAAGGGACGACATTTACTCTGAACTTCATGCTCTGGAAGATGATGAGCAGGAGCCTTTAGGTCAAGAACTCCGATCGCTAGAAGCAGAGCAACAAGAACTGGACCACGATATACGACGCCTTGAAGAACAACTAGCCGGGGCGAAAAGGCGACGTAGGTGGGTGCGAGAAAAGATGGAAGACGTTAAAGGCCGACGAGAGGCGGGTTTGAGTGGATACAGAGCAGCTGGCAGAGACGTCGATATGGAGGTTAGGACACTGATGCAAACACCACCCATCACGCCGTTGGACATGGACGCGCTTGGCTACAATGCAAACTCGCGACCGAAAGAGAATATGGATATCCTGCGAGGTACCGAATTTTTGCAACTCCGCCCAGAACGCCGAACGGTGGAAATGGCAAGAACATGGTGGCAGGGAGAAATTGCCGCCCTGGAGCGTCGCAAGGCACAAATCACAGAAGACCGTCAAGCTTTGATTGAGGGTTTAGAAGTCTGGTCTGAAGTTACTGGACTTGTCGCACAATTCGAGGCCAAACTTCGAGAGGTTGTTAAAGCCAGTCAAGCTGGGGATGCCGATGAAGAGCCTCAACAAGCTGCTATGCGAGATCAGCTCTCTGAAATGAATGATGTCGTTCAAGAGTTACAAAAGCGACTACAACTGGCTGAATCGAAGCACTGGAATCTTCTTATATGTGCAATTGGCGCTGAGCTGGAGGCTTTTATTGAAGCTAAAGCTATTCTGCAGGAGACCCTTGGGCTACCTGAACTGGCCGCTCCAGACAGTTCTCCGGAAGACGATAGTTCAATGGATAAGATAAAAGAATCGAATCTAGAGGAAAGGGAGGAAAGTCACGATGAGAGCGATAATGAAGTTCCTGCTGACTTATTGGTCTCGCGTATTGAGGACCATGACCACGACCCTCCAGACAGTCCCCAGCAACAAAGTGTGGTATTAAGACGAGTAAGTTCGGAACACAACGACGTGCCGGCCGAGTTTCTAGCAGAACATCATGACCCGAACAAGATCGACTAGGATGCTGAGATTACGGTGGTAACAACGCTTATGAGTAAATGGCGCCTATGAATAATGAACCAATCAACAGGCGCCACAGGCTTGGATAATCGGGTTATTTTGGTGTATATTCTAGGAAGGTTCACACTATGGTAGAATAGAAAGTCATGGCCTCGTTGATTCAATATCATTGATCCAATTCACATGCATAGTCATATATCCGAACGCCTATCTGAAAATCCAGCGCGTCATCTCACGCGTGTCAAATAGCTCTGATTCATTTCTCGCGTTCGTAAGTCAAGTCGTCAATCGAAGCCCGCGGCTGGATATGTGTGAAGGTTTCCATGGTATCAATAGCTGCAAAAGTGGGAATACGTCTCGTCGCTCATCGGGTTCGTTCGAAATAACCGCTGGAACCAGCAATTGCCACGGACTGGTCCATAACCCATTCACCGACGCCGAGGTATCTGTCGATCCAGCCATAGAACTCCTTGTTCTCACCAGCGACTCTGTCGGTCTTGAAGCTGTTTTCGATGATTAGAGGTAATCGAGAGATGCGCGGGTGTTGTAGCTCACGTCAAACCAGTTGATCGCTTCATGCCGGCGAGGAAGGCCGAGACTGGGAAACGTTAGCCTATATAACACGCAAAAGCTGTCGTGATCCGACGGCAGCGAGATGATGACTACTTACAAAGAACGGCGTCAAAAGCATAGTGTGTCAACCGTCCGACCTTTGACCAGAGTCCGAAAGTCAGCAGGTTAAGGAGCTGTGAGGAGTCTTTAGCCACAAGGGCAGAGCTCCGGGGGGTTGGGTGAATCAGGAGATACTTACCACCATGGTGAATGTCTCTTAAGATGAGTTATTGGAAATGTACAGATCGTCTGGTCTTTCGGTCTGGTCTCGGAAATGCACTGGAGGATCTCGCGGTGTGCAAGCTCGTGAATGGAGTCGTTGTTGATCTAACCTTGGCTTAACTAGTTCAGTATCATGCGACACAGCCCGCCTCGGGAACCAGGTGGAAGTGGAGTCGCCGGCAGGCTGGCGCCGAAAGCTCCGGGGAAGAGCCACATCACGTGTTCGACCCAAGCATTTGGATCTGTTGTTTGTGGATGTGAAGATGCAAAACATCTTGGGATGCGGATATTTTGTTTAGATATTATTCGCATCAAGTCATCAAGATAACTAGACTAAAGATGGAATGGCCCGAATGGAGTATGCTATCCCCAGACAGACATTTACTGCTAAGAATTTGACTAGGTGTAAATAACTCAACATGGTTCGCTTGTCCCAAGTTGATAATCTCAGCAGAAGATCCTGATATAAAACCACGGCTGAATTGAACTGAACTGAAATGGATCGATGGGGCTCAATTATCATGTTGCATCACAGCACGTTGCGACGTGCAGCCGCCGCTAGTCTCGTAGTCGCCGGGCAGAGACAACCGCTTGTTCGCTCGCATTCCGGCGTTATTACAGAAAATCCACTCACAGCTTTTTTTTTTCACCTCAACGTCTGCAACTCTGCGTGGGACAAGGTGAGGTCCAGACACGAGAGGTTCAAGGGTCTAGCAAGACTTCGCCGAGTGCATCGCCGTGTCTAATCCCAAGAAGAGCAAGGGGGAGTCAAAGTCAGAGGTCAGAGCCCAAAAAGTAAAACAAAATAATCCCTCATCCATGAGGTATAACATAACATAGCACAGCATGGCGGCACATAGTAAGTCCAGTAGGTAGCATGCTTGGGCATAGGATCCTCCTTTTGCGCGCCCCCCGCGCCGCCAATTTTTTGACAACCAAACTTTACTCAACGAGCTTGGTATCTACCGATAGCTAAAACGACATCGTTTCAATGCCGTTACTCAATGCAATGAGCTGTGTCTGAAACCTCATTCGTGCCTAAAGGGTGAGGGAGGGGCCGCTTGTAGGTGGGTTCGCTTGGTCTATTTTTCTGTTGAAAGATATGTCGGTCAGCCACAAGTCGTGTCGAATCCTGAGACCTGAAATGCATTAGTCAGGAGATGGGGGTCTATCTCGAGTAGCTGAACTCAATGGTGATCTCCGCGGCCATGATAGACTAGCCCTTCTGTAGGTTGACAGTTAGAGCCTACCTCTAAGCTTAGGCTGAACCAACGAAAGCCAAGACAGAAAAGGGTTGAGCTCCAAGTTTGATAGGTTGAAACAATAGATAAGAGCCGTGATAATTCCCTCGCGTCATAGACATGACCTCTTGTTGGAAGTCTGTTGAAGTGAACAAGCGAGATACTTGTCATGACAATCAATCATCAACAATAATGGCCTTCCTATATAGGAAGCGAGTCAAACCCTTGAAGCTGATGTGTATCATGCCAAGAGTCTCTTGAACCTCTTACCTGTATGCAACAGTAACGCAAACCTCGACCCAATCGTAGCAGCATGCCCTAGCAAATATTTGACTGATTGGATTCAAAGCCAAGCAAAGTTTCATGACCGTTGTTGAGGGCGCAGGTGGGTTATGGTAAAATAGAGACACTAAAGCTCTGTCGCTATATAAAGATTAGGATAGCGACAGAAATCTTTAGGTTAGTTTAGATGATCCTCTGACTAGATATTTCTGTAAGCCTCCTTTAATGTCTCTATTTTATTGTTACCCACCTGGGGCGTTACGAGGCAAGGTGAGTGCCAATGCTTAAAAAGGAATGAGTGAAGATTTCATTCGTTGAACAGGGCGCTTCCTGTCTCCAACTCGGGCTGTTGGCACCAGCCAAATACCTTGCCGATTAAAAGAAAGTGCAGGGTGACTCAACGATTTGTTAAAGGGATAGTCAGCATTGAGCGGGGGATTGTAAACTGCGCTGTTTGCGCGTCTAGAGGCGAAGTGTGTTGATCATGACTGGGGAGAGATACACAGCCATTTAGCATTGATGAATTTGACTAATAATCCACTCTCAAGATGTTGGCTAATTTACAGGTCAATTTGGGAGATTCGTTTTTGGAGTGGGATAATTGAAAGCAGTTCGCTAGAGACGCAGGAGCTCCTGTCGGCTGCTGCAGTAGCGGACGGAGTGCTTTGCCCCGAAAGGCCGCTACAACAATAATTATGGTTGGATCCCTGCTTGCAAGTTGGAATGGCAAAAACAACCTAACGATAGCGGGGTCGAGGTTTGGTGGGGGAAAGCTGCGACGTATTGAGGGGGCAACACAACTGGAACAGCTTCAACTTCAGTCTCAAGAAGTCATGATAATATTGAACAGGCATCTATTTAAAGTATTGTCTGTAACTGAAGCATAAAAATAGGCTCTCAGAAAGCATAGACTTGACTCGAAACAAAGTTTGGACAGTCACAGCGTTGCACTCTACATTTGATACACATCTTACACAGGAAGCGGGGTGTCAGAGCTCCCCATAATTTTTGAACCAGATCGCCAGAACGAGGGAAGAAAAAAAAGAAAGAAAAAAAAAAGTGAGCTCCTCCTTATGGAGCTCGACCACACAGAGAAGAGAGAGCTCAGACTGTGAAATCCGCCATCCACATCCATGCTAAGTACATGTGAGGCAAGTACTCCGTAGCGCTACTTACGGCTTGGCTCCTTACCCCTCCAGTCATGATGGCTGCAAATTTCTTGGTAAGGTACGAATGTTTGTTGATTGGGGAGGAAAGAGCAAAGTACCCTTACCTTACCCCTTCCTTTGAGTGAAAAGGGTAGGTGCAGCGTGTAGGTAGGAATTTAGCCTTACTTTGCTTTGCTGTAGGTTTGCTGTGCTTCTGCTGGCTACCTGGTTTTTGTCTTTATTATCATCACCACACCAACTCTACTTCTTTCTCCTCTTCTCTCTTTTTCTTCTCCTTCTCTTTCTCATCTCTCAACCTTTCTTGTCCTTCGACGTCAAACAGCTTTACCTCTACTCACCCCTTCACGCCTCGACCTTTACGAGCTCCCTCCTACATCGAACGCCGTCAATAATAATACCAGAAAGAGTGCACGTTCCTCTGCCTCTTCTGATCATATCATCCCTTTGGAATATTATCGTACGGTGCAACACTCGTACAACAATATCCATTTACCCCCTTTGTAAGTTGACTATGCTACTGTTGCTCCTGCGCTGCACCTGAATGGAGACGACTGCTGTGACTTGGGGCCCTGAGATCCCGCTCTACTGCGCTTCTCTGGCCATGGCGGTAGGGAAATGTGTGGCAATGCCAGTTCTCGCAGATGCATTTCTGGTCTGTTTCTGGCTGTTTTTCAGAAACTCGCTTGTTTGCGACCCAGAAATTAACAGCTCTCGGATTTGTTCTCGGTTCTTCTGGCCCGATTAGCGACAATCTGACGATTATTAACTCGGCCCATCTATTGAGCTCATGGGGCGCCCTGTGTCCTTCTCGCCAGCCAGGCCAGCTGTTTTACATCGCGCCGAATGCTCTGCCCACCAAAATGCCACGCCCCATCCCTATCGCCTTTCCCACCACGTCACTTAACGTCAGATCCCGCGTTAGCCCCATGTCTTTCCTACACTTCATGAAAGAGTCTCCGTTGGCCTGCATTGCAAGTGTCCGCAGAATAACCTGATGTCCCCTATTATCGGTAGTGGGATCTTCAATCATTTGATCTACTGAGAGATATATATTTCGGTTGTGTCCAAACTGCACCACACTTTTTGTTCCTTCACTTCTTCATTCCTTTTGCAGCCAGAGCTACCCCGCCAAGCTCTTCTCCCACCATCAATTTGCTGACCACTTTCACAATGCCTCAGAACTCACAAAACCAAGGCAAAAGCGTCATGGCTGCCACCGCCCAAGACCACCTCGAATTCGGAGGCAAGATCTCATGGCTTGCCTCCCTCGACACCGCCTTCCGACCTGAGCGCAACTACCGCCGCTCCTCCATCATCTGCACCATTGGCCCCAAGACCAACTCCGTTGAGGCCATCAACAAACTCCGAGACTCCGGTCTTAATGTTGTCCGCATGAACTTTTCTCACGGATCATATGAGTACCACAAGTCCGTCATTGACCATGCTCGCGAGTCTGAGGCTACCCACGCTGGTCGTAACGTTGCCATTGCCCTCGACACCAAGGGCCCTGAGATCCGAACTGGTAACACTCCCAATGACGAGGATATCCCCATTTCTGTTGGCCACGAAATGAACATCACCACCGATGATGCTTATGCCACCTCTTGCGACGACAAGAACATGTTAGTAACCCAAGATTGGTAAAGATATCTCCTGCTAACTCTTCCAGGTACGTCGACTACAAGAACATTACCAGCGTCATCGAGCCCGGCCGTGTTATCTACGTCGACGACGGTGTCCTCGCTTTCGATGTCCTCGAAATTGTTGACAACAAGACCATCCGCGTCAGAGCCCGAAACAACGGTGCCATCTGCTCCAAGAAGGGTGTCAACCTGCCTAACACCGATGTCGATCTGCCCGCTCTTTCCGAGAAAGACAAGGCTGATCTGAAGTTTGGTGTTGAGAACAACGTCGACATGGTCTTTGCTTCATTTATCCGCCGCGCCCAGGATATCCATGACATCCGTGAGGTCCTCGGTGAGCAGGGCAAGCGCATCCAGATCATCTCCAAGATCGAGAACCGACAAGGTCTCAACAACTTCCGAGAGATCCTCGAGGCCACAGACGGTGTCATGGTTGCCCGTGGTGATCTCGGTATCGAGATTCCCGCTGCTGAGGTTTTCGCTGCCCAGAAGAAGCTCATTGCCATGTGCAACCTTGCCGGCAAGCCTGTCATCTGCGCTACACAGATGCTTGAGTCCATGATCAAGAACCCCCGCCCTACCCGTGCCGAGATCAGCGATGTCGGTAACGCCATTACTGACGGTGCTGACTGTGTAATGCTTTCTGGTGAGACGGCCAAGGGTAGCTACCCCTCCGAGGCCGTCAAGGAGATGCACGAGGCCTGTCTCAAGGCTGAGAACACCATCCCCTATGTCTCCCACTTCGAGGAGCTGTGCACCCTCGTCAAGCGCCCTGTCACCACTGTCGAGTCCTGCGCCATGGCTGCTGTCCGCGCCTCCCTCGACCTTGGTGCTGGCGGTATCATTGTTCTTTCCACCTCCGGAGAGTCTGCTCGCATGCTTTCCAAGTACCGACCCGTCTGCCCCATCTTCATGGTCACCCGAAGCCCCACAACATCTCGATTCGCCCATCTGTACCGTGGCGTCTACCCCTTCTTGTTCCCTGAGCAGAAGCCCGACTTCGCCCAGGTCAACTGGCAGGAGGATGTTGATCGCCGAATCAAGTGGGCTGTCAACAACGCTCTCCAGCTTAACGTTCTGACCCCTGGCGACACCGTCGTCGTTGTTCAGGGCTGGAAGGGCGGCATGGGTAACACCAACACCCTCCGAATTGTCAAGGCTGACCCCGAACACCTCGGCATTGGCCAGCTTGAGTAAAGCACAAAAGTCTCTTAAGATGGATCTGGAGTGATGGAGAATTGTTTAATGCGAAATTAATGATAGACAGGGCAATGATTGTTTCAAGGTCAGGGTACTGGTTTACGAATAAGTCACGTAAAGAATAAACAGGGCAAGACCCTTTATGCCATTCAGTTTGAACATTGAGTGATAAATCGTGCCTAAGATATATGTGAAGATTCAACAAACCTAATGCGTTATCCTCTCGTGTATATAGGAGCAAATTGTACAACCAAATTGCTCTAGATATGCTGTTAGGTTGACATATGTATATCTTGAAACAACCCGCATTTCAGATCCTTCTAGGCAACATGCAGCCAAGGATTAAAGGGCTGAGCTATAAAAAGACCCCGAAACAGGGTCCGAATCTCTCGATTCAAGGGTGCATTGTGATACCTTGCCCCTGGCGATACGACATGACAAGATGGCTAGCAGTTTGTGGACCGTGTCAGGTTGTGGCCTGATTCTGTATACCACCGAGCTCTGGCATGATGTGATGTTCTAAGGCTCATCTGTCGGGCCTTTACTGGTCTGCGTTGAAATACGGATAGCTAGCTGTGTGAAGTGGATCCAGACGCTCGGTAGGGAAGATGTCATGATGAGCTGATCTTACCTGTGCTGTTTGATCAAGTGTTTGTGTACTTTGTATCAGTTCATTGCAGTGTAGTGTCATGGTACCGCGCTGATATGAGCTTGGCATGCAAGAGTAAAGCTGTCCAATGCAATAACTAAGGTGACAGGACGCTGGATAATCGTCAACATTTGTTAATGGTACAGCTTGGCTGATGCTGGCGGTATTGCTTGCATCTTGATGGCCCGCTAGGTCGGGTCAAGCCCGTGGGTGGTTACATAAAAGGCTGGCTTTTTACGCCGGTATATGTTGCCACTTAGCTGGTAGTGTGGTAGCCATCATGCCAGACTTAGGTTGTAGTTTTCCAACGATTGTAGACAATTCCGATTAGTGTATCGTGAAGTGTAGCGACTTCGTTACAGGCGAGCTCAGACTCAAGGTTCATTAGATCACATCACGTTACCATAAGCCGTGCAATATAAAGTCAAAACCAATTGCACTAAGTTCAGTAGTAAGAAAAGACGATATTCAGCTTGCGGCCAGACATGAGGGTTAGAATCTGAGCTGTACTGGCAGTAAGTGAAGCCTTGATTCCGAATATAGGACATAAAAAGTAGATAGGCTAAGACTTAGTCCTAAACCTTAGTAAATCTCCTTAAAGATTTAGCCTCTATTTATGGCTGCAACTGGGTCCTCTACTTCGAGAGCGTCTCTCATATTCTTGACTCCTTGAACACAATGAAGGCATCTCCGCATGATCCCCAAAAAGCGACGGATATGAACAGGAAATAGCACGGAGCAGTCATCAACGACTCGGCCGAGACAAAGTTCCCATACACCGTCGGATGATCAATCCGTTTTCAAGCCAACCCCCGGTCCAATGAGATTAAATAACCCTCCCAAACGAAAATACCCTTTGCTAGAAGCGAGAATATCTTTAGTCTAGTGCAGTAATTAGGAGGGGAACAAGTGCTCCGGCCGGGGCTCTCGTTGCATTGCAGGAGGGGATCAACAACCAAACTGAACCAGACAAGGACGAATCCCTCCCCCTTGTGGATCAATGTATGTTGGTTACAGTGCATTCAGTTCAGGCTATAGCCATGGGATAACAGGCCAGATAATTTTATTTTCTTCTCTTGCCATTGTTTTTCTCCTTTCATGTCGCGCTGTGCAATTCGTTGTCTGGAAACACGGTCTAGCTATTCAGTTTCCACATTCTAACCCACACATAGCCTGACTGGTTGATGAATACCTGCACGTCAATCGCATCCTCGCGATAGCCTCCTCTACTGAGACTGACTCTGCTCAAACGGATGGAAGCCTGGTCCTGTCTCATCTTCGGATTGCCGACTTTACAAGAGTCCCGACAACCGCCCTCCTCTCAGCGACATAACTTTTAAACATTTCGAACCTGGTTTTCTTTAGTGGAGAAGGACCACTGAATAGCATTCGCGAATATTCGCAAAAGAAAACCTGGGGAAGTTGAAACTGCGCGCATCCGGAAAGCCAGACGGCGGAGTTACCTAAAACGGAAAGCTTATAGCTTCAATCAACGTCAACATGAGTGAACAAGAAGATCAGACTCACCAAGAGTCGGATCCTCGTCCCCAACCCCTAACACGCGAACCAACTCGAGAGGAAAAGACCCGCGAAGCCATCGCTGAAGGCCACGACGCCGATATACCCAGCAACATCGGCTTCATCCCAACCGAGGCAGACGAGCAACATCGAAGGAGTAGCGTTACTAACCACAGACGTGCTAGCCATGCAAGCAGAGGAGCAGCATCGCTGGATCCCGACAAGCAAGACCATGAAGTGAAGGATGAAGAGGCGGGTTCGCAGACGCAGAGTGAAAGTGACATCGTCTGGTGGGATGGCGATAAAGATCGACAGAACCCTTATAACTTTGCGACGTGGAAAAAGGTTCTCAACTGTGTTCTGGTGTCAGCCCTGACGTTCGTTACACCGTTGGCTTCATGTAAGTCAACCCCAGACTTGGTCATCTACTTGGCATTTGAACTAATCTACCTGTATAGCAATGTTTGCCCCCGGAGTACCACAGCTCATGGTCGAATTCGGCAGCACAAGTTCCGAACTAGCATCCTTTTGCGTCTCTGTATACGTTTTAGGCTTTGCTGCAGGACCCATGATCTTTGCGCCTCTATCAGAACTCTACGGACGTCAAATAGTGTATCACTGCTGTAATGTTGGATTCATCGGTAAGCTACACTCTATTCTTGCATCGCCCACTTTACTAACACTCTCAAGTCTTTGTCATCGCTTGC
Organism: Fusarium aywerte; assembly: GCA_013186375.1. Classification (NCBI taxonomy): domain Eukaryota; kingdom Fungi; phylum Ascomycota; class Sordariomycetes; order Hypocreales; family Nectriaceae; genus Fusarium; species Fusarium aywerte. The sequence continues at coordinate 122,767 of JABCQV010000027.1, forward strand.
GCCAAAGCCCCTACGTTGAGCAGCCTTATCGCATTCCGCTTCCTCAGCGGCACATTTGGCTCAACGCCCATCACTAACGGCGGTGGTACAATCGCTGATATGATAGTTCAAGAGAAAAGAGGCGCCGCCATGGCTAGTTTCAGCATCGGGCCTCTGCTAGGTCCCATCATTGGCCCTGTAGTCGGCGGCGTTGTAACTGATGCTCTAGGCTGGCGTTGGGTGTTCTGGATCATTGCTATTATTGCAGGCGCTTTATCACTTGTATTCTTCTTTGCCTCGGAAGAGACGTACGCACCAGTCATTCTCGCCCGCAAGACGAAGAAGCTTCAGAAGGAGACTGGAAATGAACGTCTACGATCCAAGCTGGATGCAGGGTTAAGTCCCGCAGATTACTTCAAGCGCGGTATCTTGCGACCGTTCAAGATGCTCGCCTTTTCGCCCATCTGCATTATCTGCGGTGTATACGTCGGTCTCGCCTACGCATACTTGTACCTCCTGTTCACCAGTCTGACACCACTCTTCATGCGCATCTATCATTTCAACACGGTCCACGCTGGCCTCACGTTCCTTGGTCTGGGAGTCGGTAGTTTGATTGGCGTGGCGTACTTTTCCTACTCGAGCGACAAGTACATGAAGAAGAAAGCAGCAGCAGCTAAAGAGCAGGGCATCGTCGAGCCCTCTGAGACGATGAAGCCTGAACATAGATTGCCACCGCTCAGAATCGGAGCTATTCTACTTCCTGTTGGGTTCTTTATTTATGGCTGGACTGCTGAGTACAAGACGCATTGGATTGCGCCTATTATAGGAACATGTGTCATCGGCGTGGGTAATCTTGTTATCTTCATGGTAAGCACCACGATCTCTTACGACGTACAACACTAACGTAGTGTAGTCTTTGCAAATGTATCTCATCGACACATTCACCGTCTACGCGGCTTCAGCCCTCGCTGCCAACGCTGTCATGCGATCCATTGCCGGAGCTGTGCTACCTCTCGCTGGACTGCCCATGTACGAAAAGCTCGGTATGGGCTGGGGAAACAGTTTGCTAGGGTTTATTGCTGCTGCACTGATTCCCGCGCCGTGGCTGTTCATCAAGTATGGTGAGTATTTGAGAAAGAAGTTTGAGATTAAGGATCTATGAGTGATGGATTGTTGTCACGCTTAGTACAGGGGGATAAAACAAGCTGGAACTTGATAATTAATAATGCTAATAGAGAAGGGTATATACCTGAACTGATAGCGTAGCAAGTACTTTCTTACTTCAGCGACTAAGAAGGCTACCATCAAGGAGACAAGTAGAGGCTTAACATATAGTTAGCGATCTGTACAAGTCATAATACTAAATAAAGGAAAGCCTTTCTTTTTGACGTGAGTTGAATAACGCCTAACTATGCACCATACCATTCGCCTATTGCCATCAAACCCGTTGAACGTTTATCTCCCCGTCCTCTCAGTCCCGAAACCCAATCGCCAATTAACTCATCTCCCTCTCCAAAGTCTTACCCGAAAGGATTTCCGAAAGTTCCTTTACTCTCGCCACCGCACCCGCTCCCCTCGTCGGATCTGGAGCTTCAGTCATAAACACCAACGCCAGCACAAGCGCAGCATCCAACCTAAGCAAACCCTCCTCTTGCGCATTGACTTGAGGAAATACCGCGACACTGGTGTATCCATGAATAAAACCCTCTCCAAGCTGGCTGAATTCTAGAGTACGATAGATGTCAATGACAGCTGGACCGATTAGGGCGTTGGTCCAGTCAATGACAGCGCTGATGCGACCTTTGTTGTGACGCAGGTTGACGTCACGAAAGTCCATGTGTAAAAGACTCGAAGGGAACCGTTTGAGACCATTAAGGATACTGTGGCAATGGTTCCAGTCTTGTATCCAACTTGCAGCTTCAGGAACCGTAGTCGATAACACAGAGAAGCGCCGCTGCATTCTTTGTTCAATAGTCGAAAAGACATCCGGCGTCTCCAAAGCAACATTGTGAAATGGTTGACCAGTAAATGGCGTAGAGTGTATCAACGCTGCTACACGACCCATTTCCTCGGATGTGATCTCGGTTCCATCATCGTCGATATATTCGCACAACATAGCTGGGTATCCATCTTGTTCAAGATATTTGTACGGTTTGGGCACAGGAACTGGCCCTTTCTGGAGAAACCTATAAATGCGTATTTCTTGCTTGATCAAGTCTTTGGCTTCAACGTTGAAATCATTGGCGTTTTGGTAGACTTTGACTCTGGGGACTTTGAGAACAACTCGATCGTAGCCTGGAGATTTAGCTTTGTAGACGAGGCATTCGAGACCTTGACCAGCAGTTTCTACATCGCTTAGATTTTCTGATTGAATAAACTGTTGGGCTATTTCCATTGTGTTTTATCTTGAGGGAATCGAGTGTTTAGTGAGGCCTAGGCTTTTTGTGGATGAGTTACCGGACACTAGCAGGATTTTATACCATTCAGATACATGTTTCGAGTCGTATTCGTATTCGTCAATAGGACCATAGACAAGACAAATTAGTGGAAGGCTGGCTCAGCTACCTGCTTTGCTATCTGGTTCCTTAACAAACCTGTCATGACTATCGATTCCCACGAGGCAGAGGGATTTATGAGAATGAGTCATAGTGCCGAACATCCGAAGGGACATCTTAGTTAGGAAGGTAGACTAGTTTTATTGTTCCTTCTATTTCAAGGGTCTTCTCATGATAGTCCATCTTTATGACCTTGGGACTAGGAAATCACAAGGTTGAGTAAGCGGTTACAGTATAAACTCAAGCTTTTCTATGTGATGGAAGCCTTATCTGATTAGGTGAGTAATAACAAAATAGGGACATTCGAGGAGGCTTAGAGAGAAATACCTGGTCAGAGTATTGCCTAAGCTAAGCTAAAATTTTCTGTCGCTATCCTAATACTTATATGGCGACAGAACTTTAGTGTCCCTAATTCATTATAACCCAGCTGCCGATATGCGTCGATAACGGTACTTATTTCCACCCAGCACGTTCCGATTGCCATACAAGTTCAGAAAAAGCAGACTTAGGACTTGTCTCAAACGTTATACTGCTTCCTTTTATTGAGTCTTCGAGTGACCCAAGCTACACTCTATTCTTGCATAGCCAACTGAGGCTTGCCTAATGTTTGTGGATAGGTCCTCTTGAGAACGCTTCTTCGCTGGCCCACCAGGTAGGCGGCCTAGAGCAATTAGCTAGAGTCATCACCACATTATCATTATCATAGGCCTTACCGCATCCTCTGCCAGTCATTCTGTTAAAAACATAAATTTTTTCAAGAAATAGACTTATAGAGAAAGATGAGAAAGATTAAAAAAATGTTCAGATGTAGGAGTAAGTTAGGAGTTGTAGATTTTAGAGCTGTAAGGGTGATGGCTAAGAGTGGGTCTGTTTTGGCGAGACTATACCGTAAAAGGAAACCGCCCCATTTTGAAAATGAATATCATTGGCTCAAGATCAACTGTGATTCACAACACCAAGAATGCGATTCTATGATACTAAAGTGCAACCTCATTCAATCTCTTGATTTTAAATAGATCCAAACTTCTAGTGAAATATTTTCTTTCAACTCTACATCAACCATACTACTTACGACTGCTTGGTAAGTGTATCCTATCGATTATATATGGACCTCTTGAGCTGAAAATTGCAGTCAGAATGGCGGGAACAAAGCAGGTCGCGAAGCCGCCTGTAGCCACCAAGGCTCCTCGAAAGACTCCAGCTGGAAAATCCACTGGAAAGACTACTGGCGCCAAGATCACTGGAAAAGCTGTAAAGCGCCCTCGCCAAACTCCATCTGGAAGGCTCAAACGACGCGATGTAGCCGGTATGTCAATAGCTTCATTTTGGATCAGTATCTAACATATACCAAGGCAATTGGCGACGTGAATTCAAGAAGGCCGTTATGGCAAGCTGGGCACCTGCTATTCCATTCGCTCCTTTTGCTTGTCTCTGTCTTGAGATCAGTGGAAACATCTCATACGAAAACTTGCGCTTCAAGAAGACAGCTATCCAGGCTCTCCAGGAGGCCACTGAGAATTTCCTGATTTCTGTCATGGAGGGTAAGTGAATATAAATATCAATAGTAATCTTTTGAGATAATCTTTTTTATTAATTTCTTATGCTAATATACTCCTCCAATTAGGTGTTAGCCACATGTGCAGCCATGCCAAGCGCGTGACAATCAAAAAGGAGGACTTTACCATGTACTACAAAGTCATGAATACTATGCCCTCTCCTCAAAACATGGCTATCTGTGCTCAGATCGATCCTGCACACGACATTCACAAATCCCTGTGGTCCAAACAGCGTGTGGTTGCGGAGGAACGTGAAGTGGCTAAGCAAATGGCTGAAGATGCCCGACAAGCCGAGATCACCAAGGAGCGCCGCAAGGCTGGGACTGCTGCAAAGACTGCTGCGAATGTAGAGGACTCGGCTGAAGGTGGAAATTAGGTGCATGGAGAGGTTCAGAGGAATGAATGGTGCAGCTAGGCGGACGGGACTTGATCCCTTAATTATGCATGCATTTTGAAGTTAGGCGTTCAAAATATACCTATTCCAGGGTTTAATCCATCCTATAGCATAGGCCTTTGCTATAAATAACAAATGAGCTACCTGTATCGTACAGGCAATGTAATTAGCAAATGTGAAGCCAGGATGAAAAACAAACAAAAAAGCACAAATAAAGCGCCCCATTCAAGTTACCAGTACCTGGACGACCATTTCCTTTCAATCCTCGTTTTCTGAATCATCACCAGATGATTGCTTTTGAGCGTCAGCGTCTTCCTCAGCAGCCATAGTAACTGCGAATCCATTTCGGCCTCCGACTGGCTCTCCAATATTTACAATATAACAGCTACCAGATATCGAACGGTGGAAAGACAAATGCTTGTAAGGGCCTGTAGGGACTGAGGCGAGCTTATTCTTATAGTGCATGAGGAAGGGTTTACCTTCGCCCCAGTGCCTCGAAGCGTCGCTTCGAGCAGTCCATGTGCAAGGTCGATTCATCACAGCACAATACTCTTGGCCATGATTCGTTATTGGCGAGCGGTGCTTCTTCCATAGAGAAGTGGGGAAGCATCATACATAGTTAGCTCATGGCAAGCGATCAATTCGCCCAACTTCATGTGCAGTTTGACAAACAAGATATACCGATAGTAGAGTAAACTGAGAAATCTGGGGCCTTGACAAAATGCCAAAAGAGTCAGGGAAAGGCGGCATCCCGAGGGTCCGAATGTACTATACATATACGCTGACTATGGGATGTCTGACACCGTGGGGCAGCGTAACTCTGAACGAGAGGCAAAGTCAGAGATCACCAATAAACCTGCTCGAGATGATAGAAGGATGGCGGGTACCTAGTCATGAATCGGATCCTAATAGATGATCAGAAGTCTTGCGTACCAGGTGGGTTATAATAAAATAGAGACACTAAAGCTCTATTTCCATAAGGATTAGGATAGCGACAGAAATCTTTAGGCTAGTTTAGATGATCTTCTGACCAGTCATTTCCGATGTTCAGCTTGAATGTTGCCTACTCTGTGGCGCAGTAGCACTATAATACCGTACATCACCGAGTATAATTCGTCTGATATCCTACCCCAGGACAAAACTACCTTGGACCGGCTCCACGATTGGCTGAAACCTACCAAGTATACAGGCGATGGAAGTGAACTTGAAAAGCACGCTAGCTCCCATCTCGAGGGCACCAGCCAGTGGCTGATTTAATCGTCAGTCTTCTAACAGTGGCACCGTGGCGACGATCATGGCATTTTATGAATTCGAGGTGTGCCTGGCGCAGGTAAATCCAGACTTGCAGCAAAGTTAGTCGCTCATCTCGCTTCTGAAGAGGTGCCTGTGTTGCACTTCTTCTCCCGAGAGGAAAGAAGAGGATGAATTTGTGGCTATTATGGTCAAGGCAGGTGCACGTTTCGACGTTACTGACATTCGAGGACGAACACTGCTGCATGCGTTCATGCAACATTGCCTTTCAAGACCGAGAATGTTGGAACTCTTAGTTGAGCAGGGTGTTGACCCCAGACAAACTGATAACCAAGGGAATACTATCTGGCACAAGGGCGCAACTCGGTTTGATTATCATGTAATGTCGACGAACCTGCTTCACGCCGTTGCAGCCTTTCTTGTCGAAGGAGCCAGCATAACCATGGAAGCCATACTTGCCATTGTAGGTGATCTCAACACCCTTCTCGGCACGCTCGTTCAGTCCACGCTTGTGAATGTCTCAGACCCAGTTGAGATGGCTCTCAACATTGGCGGCAGCGATGTCAGACTTGGGAGTGACAATGTACTTGCCAGGAACATCCATGCAAAGGATGCGGAGGAGGATACTCCTCTTCATCTGCTTTTCAAAAATGAATGGAGTTTCTTTGTTAATGGAGACAACATGGCTTTAGATAAAGCCAAGAACCAAATTGTTCATCTCCTTCTTTCGAAGGGTGTAGATGTTAATGTTTGTAACAAAGCGGGTGATGCGCCGTTGTTTTGTTACTTCCGCGAGGTGTTGTAAGAGCTAGAAAATCAAGCAGCGAAGAAATGCGCGAGGTGTCGAGGGACACACCGGATGTAAGGGAACGGATTAAAGATCTGGAGCAAGAGACCGGTGCGGAGCAAGAACCAAATCTTTGGGCGCTATTTGACCAAATTGGCGTGGACTGGACCGCTTTTAATAACGAGAGACAATCACTATTACATGTTGTAGCAGCGAGGCGTAGTGAAAATGAGGGTTTGAGGGCGAGGAGTTGGGAGGTTTAAAGTTCTTATTAGGGAAGGGATTGGATGCTTTAGCTGAGGACGTTATGTACCGGACAGCTTTAGATATTGCAGCTACGAGTAAGGCAGGAGAAATTCTGGCCTTATTTAAGGTAGAGTAGTATATTAATATTACATTTCTTAGAATTGGTGATGAGGTTGAATATGTACTAGTGGATCTGGATGACATTGATAAAGATGTTCTGACACCTGAGACAGTGTCTGACGGTAAAGGTCGAGAAGAGATAATCAAAAACAAATACGACAACTGCAACAATACATTGCTTTGTAACCTTGGATGCAGTCTTGGTGGTATTGGAGCCCAGCTGTTTTTATAAGCGCTTCGCAGGGATCCTTACCTCGGATACTTACAAACTATAGACCTCGTCCTTCTACAAAGGTTCAGAGATATTGAAACAAGACTTTGTGGGCCCTGGCAAAGAATATAGTCTAAACTAGTTATACTTATCGGTTTCCTAGAACAGGCCGACAAAATAATTAGACTAGACTATCAAAAAAGGACGAGAGGGAAGATGACTCTACGTCAGCGGTCGAGTTCAAAGTTCACTTTTGCTAGTTCAGGAGAATGCTGTTGCAGCTGAGCTGACTCGTCTTGTCAACGAGCATGCATGTCCGTCACCTGGGTTACTAAATGTGTCTTGGCACTACTGGCATTCCTTCCTTCCAAGACACGCCATTTGTCTCTAGATTTCCAAAATGTTACTAGAAACGATAGCTCTTAGTCTCGGAGATGTAAGAGGTAAATAAACTAGAAGCCTAGCCCAAAACGGCAGTAAATGACCTACTAATTTCCTTACTTATGTCCTCGGCGTTCGAGGTCTAATGCCCAGCAGCTTCCATAACCAAGGTCTGAAGCTTGAGAAAACTCTTCAACAGAAGCACCTCTCGCCGATAAACTGGGCTGTGGATAGGCTTGACAGAGGTCTTTGAATTTCGAGTTATGCATTAATATTTGTGCATTAATTAAATTGACTGGCTTCTTTCAGTGCTCTCATTATCATCGTCCGTTCGCTCCATGTAACTCACAGATATCTCTGTAGTCGTCAAAATACCATCCTCTGAACCTAGTGCCGTCTTCTTTCCTCTTTTGTTATCTACGTTCCTGCTTATAGTACCACGCTCACAAGCTCGAGCTCTTGAGACATCTTCGTTACTTTCGAAAGCATCCAACCGTACGCCATGTAAAGTTTGAATTCCTCCCTGAGAATCGAGTGCGTCCTTTCCCTTGGCCACTTCCACCAGACGATTTAATAGGTCAAATTCAAGCTTCAACTTGATGCTGTAAACAAGTGCTTTATAGGCGGTCTGAAAATCATAGTAATCCGCAAACTCGAGAACCAAAATTGGTATGTCTAGCAGTATAATGACGACGTTGACGAGGAGTAAATGCTTGCGCATTCTCTGAACTCCCTTCCGATGCAACAATCCCTCTGTCCCAAAGAACGAGGAACAAGCTTTGATGTAGATGGCCGAAATGATGAGCTCCTGACAAAAGAAAACGCTAACTTGGATCTTTTCGTATATCTGGTACGGATGCACCCAAGGGTTCGAAGCACTGCTGTTGGCGCCGTACATGAGGATGATAATGGGGATGTGCATGGCCATCGCATTCGTGATAATCATGGCAAGTACGAACTTGAGATAAAACTGGTTCCAGAAGATGAGATGAAGTCGAGAGTATAAAACGAGTGATTGGCCCGTAACCATCAAAACCCATCCCACAGAGATAAGCGATATGTATAGGATAAAGTTATCCGAGGAGACAAGGTTTTTGAGTAAGAAGCCGATAGTATGCGGTGCAATTCCATTCGTAGCGGCGAGAAAACTCCAAAAGTAGAGACTCTTTCGGGTTTTGAATGTCGTGAAGATGGCTAGGTTGAGTTCCAGAACGTTGTAAAACGAAATACCCATGCACACAGCGATGAGTAATGAATACGACAGGTCATGCTGGTCTTCGCGTCCAGAGTAGCCCATACTGGCAGAGGGCGCCCTTAAGGCTGAAGATTCGTTCTTAGGATCATGATGAGAACCTCCAAAGAGGTTGAAGAAGCAACAAGAGAAGAGGGGGTTCCGTCAGATCGGAGATGGACCGAGGAACCGTTGAACAAGCACAAGCTTGTTATTACCGGGAACTTCCCCCCCGGATGTCTGTGCTCTACTACAAAGTGGCTTGCCTGGTGGGAGCTGACTGGTTTGATTTCGCCACTGGTGCAGTTTGCCGTAATTAATGCTTTATTTTAGGTGTGGTTAATCCTGCCTAGCTGCTGTCTCGGGTGTAAGCTCGCCGTAGGGCCAAGACGGGTTAATTTAAGCCTATTTTTAGTTCATATAATCTTCTCCGATACACAAGTCACACGACCTTTTTACCACAATGTTCTCTCTTGAGCTTACTTACTTTCATCCTCTGGCATACAGTAATACTACTTTGATGTTAAACTCATGATCAGACCACTATGCTTTGATCGACCACATCTAATTTCTTAGCGTCTTTACCCCGCGATATAATAAAGGGGCAGCAGGAACATTATTGGATAAAAGGCCGTTACCCCTGTTGATGGATTTGGCTAATCTCGCTTGGGCTTCAATGAAGACGGCAGACCCTGTCCCTTGAGGTATCAGAAAAGCTGGCTGCTACAAGCGTGAGACGAACCAGCAGGACACATTCCACTACTTTGGCGTAGACTCTTGCATTATTTATTTTGGCATTCTGAGCTTAGAACTCAACTTCTCTGTTAACTCCTCCCCGGCCTGTCTGTCCGAATCGAACCACTCAGGCAGGACGATGAACTTCAGCAGCTTTGACCGTTCTCGTTTTGGATTATGGCGGAATGAAGCTGATGCAAATGTGAAGTCAGTTCGCGGTTGAAAAGAGGACCTAAGCTGCTATAACTTGGTCTATTTTATCAAAGACTTTGTCTCTGGATTAGATAGCCTGCCCAAGTTAACCCCAGCCCAACCTGTCCGGCATAGACTCAAGACGATAGCTCTTATAAGGCTTTCTTATCGATCCAGCCTACATGTCCAGATTTGCCCTCTGGAGTTTGGAAAATATCCTTAGGAGACTTACAAGGATTAGCTTAGCCTCTTTATCAGTCAAGACCTTGGTAATACCACCATCTTCCAAAGCCTTGACATTATACCCGGGACCGTAACCATTCCACTATCTATCTATGTAGAGCTATCTGCAGAGTGCTCCTGGGGTAAATCATATAAATCCACAAATCATTGTCAGAAGTCAATACAACCGGCATACTCGTAGACTCAAACTCATACGAAATGCCGTAATGATCTTGATGTTAATGAAAGCTGGCAATGGAATGTCACAAGGCTAGACCGGCTTTTAATACTCTACCAACGAAGGCCACAGTTTGGTCCTAGCGGCGGAAACTCAACGCTGATGAGGGCTTTAGGTACTTTAAGTATGCAGTTATTTGCGGGGGAAGCTTCATGACTCAGGTTAATTGGGGGTTAGGTTGGGGTTTTGCGGGGGAGACGATTGAATTATATTGTATGCCCCCACGGGGTAACTTTAACAAGATTTTGAGTTTACTGGCACTGGACAGACTATAAATGCCACGAGCTACCATACAGAGTACGTCGTGTTATAATTGATGGACTGTCTAGACCGCTGTAGGGTAATCTGTCGGTAGAAGATCTTGGGCAACATGTGACATCCATCCACTGCTTGCTAGAAATCTCCATACTTTTACGATTGTCACCTTTGACATGTGAACAACACAATGGTCCAAGATATCGTGATCCTTTTGGTAAATATTTAAGACTCTCTTCGTCTCACAATTAGCTTGACATAATGCAACCGTGCATGTAGAGAAGGTAGCAAGAAAAAAACCCTCGGTTGTAAAACGTCATCTACCGCGATCTCTAACATGGCCAACTCGCAAAATGCCCTAAATGCGGCTCAATGACGAGATTGGTTGATTTACCGTCGTATCGAGCGGCTCCGATCGATAACAGGGTCAAATATTGCTTAAAGAGTGGTGCATGTCACTCCATAGAGATTAAGCTTGTCTGAAGGCTTTATGCATGATACATAAGACGTATAGGATAAGGAATTATGCCCATATTATAACCTTTTCAAGTTAATCGATAAGCTTATCCGATCAATACGTCCATCATTCACTAGGATATTGATCATGCTTCCAACTCGCCAAGTCGTAAACTCTCCCACATCCCGATGGCCACGCACTCTCCGTTTCAGTATTTAGAACATAAACATTATAACCCTTCGGATATAGAGATTCTGTTCTATTCAGTTTGGTTTAGTTTAGTTTTTTTCTCTCTCCGTTGTGGCTGATGAAACGTTCTCGGCAATATCCGTGACATTGTCTGAAACAAACCCTTTTGGCTTCTCGCGGTTTTTACCCAAATTCGTCCATCTTTATCCGCGCCCATTCGTCCACGTTCGTCGCATCGTATCCTGTTACAATTGCGGCTCTGCAGTAACCTTAATCTCTGCATCATCTTCAACACTCGAAAGGTTTCGTCCAGCGATGAGAAAAGAAATGGACATGGGGGGTAGCCAACTTTATGATGAGAAGGGATGAAAAGATTGAAATATAAATATCGGCACGTATGACTTTTGATGGAAATGGTCTGACTGAGAACAATCAGCCTTCTTTTGTTCCTCTTTCCTTCTTAATATTTTCTTTTTTTATTCTTTCTTTCTACCTCCTGGTGAGGTCTTGTAATCATTTTCAGTTGGCTGGACCTTCTTTGTCGTTCCACTCATTAGTTCTTGTCTGCTTTTCTAATTCTTCAGCTACGCCAAAAACCGTTCATTGTTCGATTTCTTCTTTATCTGTCAAAATGATGATGATCAAGACTTTCTTGTGGGCTGCAGCCGTGTCTGCTGTGCCTCTTATTGAGATGTCACCACGAGACCTTCAGACGCTGGAGCAGAACAAACCCTTGACGAGTAAGTCTTCAACACTCCACCGAAAAGAAACGGGTCTGACACTTGGCAGTTCGAAAGAATCCACCTCTGGCGCCTCGAGCCAACCGAATCATCCCTGTCGTGGTTGGCGGACAACAGGATACTTTTGTCCCCAACATGATTCGAGCGGCGGCTGGTGATGTGATCCAGTTCCAGTTCAGTAATGGAAACCATACCGTCACCCAAAGCGCTGAGGACTCTCCTTGTCAACCTCTTCAGGCAACGCAGTCCAATGTGATTCACAGCGGTCACATTCCTTTCGAGGATGGCCAGACTACTGTTGGAACATTCAATGTTCCTCTTACCAACACGGAACCTATCTATCTGTACTGCGCGACTGGACCTCACTGCCAGCTTGGTCAGGTCATGGCTATCAACCCGTAGGTGTACTTGTGTTGTATTCTCGAAACAACTGCTAACTTTATATTAGTCCTAGTGAGGAAAACTTGGTCGAGTTCAACAAAAAGGCCAACGGTGCTCTGGCTAATGTCGATGCTGGTGAACCCACTGGTGGAACAGTCGGAGAGATTCCTCTAGCTGAGGCTGCTTTCACTCCTGCTCCTCCTGAAGACGCTGCTCCTCCTGCACCACCCGCTGAGAGTCCTCCTGCTGCTGGAAGTCCCC
>JABCQV010000028.1:0-64017 GCA_013186375.1 Fusarium aywerte
GTCTATATATTAATAGTTATTACTAAACTAAAAGTTATTAACTGCCCTCCTGTAAATAGAGAGTAATAAGAAATAAGTGGTATCAGTTAATGAAATATATACTGATTCTATATATACTGTTACCGTTAAAACGGGAGTAAAGCTAGTTGAGAACTATAATATCTTTATATTATTGTATTATGTTCCGTTATGGAATAATATTCCACCTCGTTCCCACAATATCAGGTTAGCGCATTTGAGAAATTGGACCAGATGTCGACTCTCTATCCTGAAAGTATGACGATCCAATGGTGTCACGACGGAGACTACCCTTGACATTCCTGCTCTCAGCTTGCTGCGCGAGCATAGTCTCAAGTGTGGTAAGCGAAGCCTTTCTGTGCCTCTATCAATTAACGTTCCAAACACAGGTCTTTCTCCTAGAAAGCTACCTGTACTCTCGTTGCTGTTCAGGGGAGAGTCGTTCTTAGACAGTCTCGACTGTAGTAAGTGTATACTTCTCGTCGCCTCTCTGAATAGAAGTACTAGATGTAGTCGTAATTACGGTGTCTTTGCTTTTGGTTAGGCGGAAGTCGTTCTTATATTCGCTGAGAAAGGTCTTTAGGTCAAGACATATTCTAGTTTAGGGCCGTGGTCGGGATCGGCATAGTTTCTGTTTCGTCCCACAGATACCGTTGTTTTCCCTGATCCAGGTTGTGTTGCCGCACAGCATCTACAATGAATCGCTATCGCTAATACCACCAGCTTATACTTTGCAATCGCACTCTCTACGAACCCAAGCTCCAGCACATCCTACGCCGTCACCTTAGCCGAACCAGCAACAGCTGGTTACCATTATGCTCTTTGTGCGTATAGAGTATAACACTGGTGTGACGACTCTGGACGGCATTTTGCAGCTTCACAAGAAGTAGAGTACTCCCACCAAGACGACACAAGAATATAACCGCACCATTGGATCAGATGATGCCAGCATGAACAAGGCGATGAACCCAGCGAGCCTTTTCTAGGTCAATATCACCGAGGTTAGTGACTACTCTATATAAGAATGCCTTATACAACGCTATACAAAGACGATTCTACCTCCGCTCCCACCTAATAAGAAGCCGGCTTTTATGGGTGTGCTAGCTCCTTAAGACTATGACCATTTACTACTGCCTGAATGTATAGGCGAGCTGCTGCTAGGGGGGCCAATTTTCTACCGGGGTTATTATTATTAACGCCCTAAAACCGGATATTAAGCAGGCTGCGGTACAGCTCTGCGTCACTGAGCTCTCCACCAGGACTGTCCTCAGTGCGCAGTTCAAAATAAAACATATCCGAGAGAGGCTGTGTAGGTACCAATGCCTATGTGCCACCTATTCAGTGCGTTTGTCAGCAGGTTACGGGCTCATCCGAGTCGGAATCTTATAGAAGACATGCTAGTATGAGAGTGTGTGAGCCCAGATTGAGAGTGCGTGGAATATCCGTGGTTGTGGCAATTCTAAACTCTAGAATACTTGCAGTCCCTCGCCTACCGAACAGACATAGACTACGCACTTTACACAAATAACCGATATGGATTTAAGTGGTTTGTTTTGCTTGGCAGTGCTACATACAGTACTGGAGCTTCCGCGTTGTGGACTTCTGAGGGCGCCATTGCGTTAGGATATGGCGATACCGAGGATAGAGAGTACGCTCCCTGCTCTCTACCTCTGTGTCCATTCATCCAAGCCCCATTACTAGAGAGGAGCAGGAGAGTATTTAAAACTAAAGACTACCAGAGCTGCATGACGAACGTCTTCTGCCAGGAGCAATATCAATTTCAAGACTCGGTCATGTTCTCTTCCCGATCTGGCCGTAATCTCATCACCACGACCTCCAACGATCTAATGTTATTCCATTGTCAAGGACATGCGTCAGCCTGCCCATTATTGCGCTCAAGGATGCCCAACACATTTAAAGCGGATTGCGATTAAGCTACACAACTTCATCCAGGGACTGGAGATCAAACTCAAGCGGTGCTTGAGGTCGTTAAAGAATATGCACGGGATTTGCTTGAGCTTGAGCCCATGCTCAAAGACACTAGCCGAGCAGGATTTAGAATCCCATACTGAGAATATTACCTGTACAGAACCCTCGCCTGGTCATTCTTTATCTGAAAAGGGAAAGCCCGGAAGGAATGTTTTCTTTCCCTGCTCGGAAGGTAGTTATGCAAGAAAGTATAGAGGAACTTTACGCAACTCAGGCCGCGTTAAGTTGGTAGGCCTCTGACAGGGTTCGGGTTCGAACCGGGAGAATGTTTGGGTGAAAACTGTTACAAAGAAACATACTGAGGTGACGAAAAAAACCAGTACACAGAGGACGCTGTCGAAGGGACCGGTTAAGAGACGATTCCTGTTGAACCTATCGCCGCTGCTATAAATGTGGTGAACTCGGCTTCACTTACTACACTAATAATTCTCAGTCGCTAAGTTTAGTGCCTAAATGAGAAGAGAAATGGGGTAGAGATATCTGTCTTCTTTACTGAACAATATGGCGACTGCTGTAATAAACAGCCTGATGTATCGAATTTTGGTGCCATTACTAAGGGCCTAACTGCTGACTTTGTGCATATAGAATCTAATAGTAAGAGAGATTTTAATGATTTTCAAGGACTTAAACGTGCAATCAGACTAGAAATTTTCAATATTGTCATCCCTCACTCTTGACCAGTACCTCAGCGTATGCTAGCTTAGCAAGGCTTTCAAATGACAACAAACAGGACAATATAACTGGTCCTGTCCTCAGGAATATGTAGTTCTAGTTTTTTAGAATAGATTCCTGTGTAGTAGCTTATGCTCCATTTTCCACCAAGCTCTCTATACTATAGCGCTAGTACATATCAAGAGAGGCTGTTGCAGATGACGAGTATGATCATTTTTGTACCGGTATATGCGGATTAATCTACGTCCTGTCTTGACCAATACCACGAGTCCTACTCGAGCATAGCCTTCGAGATGAGAGTTGTTCAGATAAGGAACGTTAAATAGGGGGCTTTCAGTTCATGTTTGTAAAATTCAACTAAGGGTGGCCGAGCTGGAAGATGTTGTTCAGTATTGGATTAACTTTCTACTTACTGGGACATTTGGAGACTTGATTGTCCCTTTGGTTATATGGTCATGGCTCGCGATTAGCTCTGGAGTGATCATCGTGATGCAGGAGTTCCTTTTGCTTGAGAACCTGGAATGCGTAGACAATGGGAGGGATCCAATTATAATTGATCTGAAACAAGTTATAGAACTTGACCAAGGGTTATCTGCTCGATGAAGGATTACACATCAAGTAACAAATGACAGAAGTTGATGATAACATTATTAGTCTTTTGAATTTAATGAAGTAGTGAGAAATCTGGAGTCATGAAGCGACTGGGTGGACTACAGGGATAAAAGAAAAGTATGAATTTCGTATATCTTGTGGTTGTCACCGCTCGTAAAAACAGAATACGACGGAGTTCCGCTGTCGTAAAAGAAATACGACAGATTTCCAATCGTAAAAAGGATTACGACAGATTTCTGCCGTCGGAAATTTCGTGCTCCCACTGTATTGAAGGTTAACAATTGCATCGACGAGATTATCACACCACAAGGAGAATAAATATATCTCAATCAAAGGGTATCAATTCATCGGGCTTAGAATAATTGTTCTTATTGAACAACCGTGATGATAAATAAAACGCTTAACCTATTAATACTTAGTAGCATCTATTTTCCAGTGCTATGCCAGTTCCATTATTTGCTAGGCTACAACATAATGCCGTCACCGCATCGGCGTTACCTCTTTCCCTCCAAATTCCGACGTCAGTATTTTCCTTTCAATCTCCTGTCACTGCCAGTGCATTCGATTCTTTCTCTTCCCAAACACCATCTCATCCATCGAGACCAAATAACAAACAAACTTTCTACTACGGACACTACCGAAGATGGTCTCGGCGCAATATTAACATTACCTACAGTCTTCACCCTGCACATTTGCTGACTCTTTTCTTTACAGGCCACCGCCCAAGAACTCAATACCAACACGTACCCGTTTCAGTCCCGAAGCTTTCCAGCTGCCGAGTCTGCGCCCGTCTATAGTAACACGTTTCCGACAAGCTGAGAAGATGACAGCTGACCAAGATCTTCCAAACAGGTCTTGGACACCCAATCCCAAGGATACTGCCGGATACCAGGCATCTTTCGTCTCCCCTCCTCACTGCTTCGGCTGTGTACCAGTTTGAAAGCAGTCTTTCCGCACCAACTCCCAATAACGTCCTCCCCAAGAATGTCCAAGCCATGAACAGAGCCCAACGGAATCCCAAGATTGACGACCGTCGCATCGAGCCCCTCACCACAAAGTGCCAGTCCCCCATGACCGGAAATTGTCGACTTTAGCAGCAGGTGCGCTTCCAACAGCGAAAAGGTCCTGTGGATTGGCGCCGCTGCTCTGGTCGTTTTTGTCGCCCTCCAGTTTAACCTTGTCTATGATACCATGGTTGGTATTGCGGTCGACCGAGCTCAGATTTGTGTTGGGTGGGATGAATGACTTTGTACTTGCAATAGTCGCTTTATGCTTCAGATAAAGGCGCCCTCTGGTATACCTAATGAGCTTGGCGTCCAAAGATTGATGCGCGTCTTGGTATCCTGAGTCGACGTTCTTAGGGAACGCTCAGCCGGAAGATGTAATATGCAGGAAAGGATAATTACCAATATACCTTAGTTGAACATGTTGTTCCATTGCTGAAGTCGAAGCAACACGTCGAGAAGTTATGTCTGGGCTGTTTAGCATCTTATTAATTCTCGACTGGCAATTACTTAGCTGTATTTGCGTTCTGAGTTTGGAGTGGAGTGTTAGTATCGCCCAGCACGGATTGCAAAGATCAATCATAGATGGAGGGAGAGTCACTTAGTCAAGTTGAATTGGTCTCACCTTGGGTATCGTATCTTGTTCTTCTTATCTTATCGTGATCCTGCTTCGCTCAACCTCCAAAAAAAAAGACCATCCTCACCCTTGATCATCCACAAATCCACAATCCTTACCACCTAATATAAGACCCTTCACTTCTTGAACTTCTTGGCTCGGTCATAAGTAGCCTTGAGACCTGGTGCAATATCGGCGATTTTCCCCTCCGGCTCCCAGTTGGACTCGCTCTCAGGGTACCCAACCCACTGGATGTGGTACTCGCGATTGTCGTTGACGTACGTATGTCCGAGGATCTTAAAGACGTGAAACTCCTTAAGAGTTGTCGCCTCTTCACGCCCGCCATTATCTGCCCAGTACTTGTAGACCATTCGGGGGATGTCTTTCTGCATGTCGATTTCGTCTTCCATCGAGTGTTCACCGTCTTCCCATTCGATCTCGAGCTTGACTTTTGCCTCGGCGAAGTTAACTTCATGCGCGGTGATGGCTTTAACTTTCCATCGTTTGTTGCTTCCTGGGAATATAAGGTCAGTAGGCAAATACCGGAGTTGTCGGAGGAGAGGTATGCGTACTGGCTATCAGGATCTCGGGCGTATTGCTAGCGGTTGCCCTGGGGCTGGGGCCCGAAGCTGCGGCAGTGGACGTCGCTGCATGGGAGATGATTAGGTAGGTGTACAGCAGAGTAGATAGAGGTTATCACCTGGCTTCTGCTTCTCGGTCGAGTGATGGAGGTCGGTCATGGTGCGCGATAGCAGCGCGTGGTGCGGGTGAGGTAAGGTCGAGGACACAAATGGGGCGAGGAGACTACGATGCGCTAATCTGGTAGGTTGGTAGAATGAATGTAAGGAAGAGATTTCTTGCGCGTGCAGAAAGAAGAAGGATAGCAGCGTCGGTAATCGAGTTCGGGGGAGAGAAAGCTCGCAGCGTTTGTTGGTGCCGTTTGTTGTTTCTGTAAATCACGGCTGCAAACGCGGGAGTGAGGGGTCGTCGGTAGGCAGCCATTGGGGAGTGCGAATTGCCCTGACAGCTGCTAGCACTGCGAGAACAATTCTCTTGGTAGAGTGATTGTCCAAGATATCAAGCCAAGTTGAGGTACCACATGTGGTAAGTGCCTGGTTGCGTCGAGTGAGTCAAGCGCGTCGAGCGAGTCGAGCGAGTTGAGTGACTGAGTGGCTGAGGTAGTAGTTCAAGTAGTTTATGGACCACGTGATATATGGTGGGTTGTGTGTTGAGGAAGGAGTCGCATGTCCCTCAGCACAGCTCATCATTCCTTCTTGGTCTGCTTATCAAAGTTGGAGACGACAATACCGGCTGTGCGAAGATGACACGTTTAGGAGGCATAACGGTCATGTATATAGCAGTCTTGTAGCCTGTAGGATAATGTCCAATTTGTTATCAATATCGTCATCGTGTCTTGGTTCAAAAAGATGCATCCATGATATGGCATGGGAGTTGTTAAACATCAAGGTGGTCACGTGCTCAATCACGTGCTCCCTAGATCATAGACCAGCGTCGCACTTAGAGAACTTAGACCTTCAATCACACAGCATACATTACCACCTAACTACCAGCAGGCTTTGATCGTCTGGCCAAGGTATTATAGAGGTAATGTGCAGATGGACTCAAACAAGAACTATAAGCTGCTGTCTCGGACTCGTTCTCAGACCCCGCTCTAAAAGTCCAATAGAAGTCAGAGACAAAGGTCCAATACTCCATTTCTCTTTGTCAATTCCTCGCCGATGATCTTAGAACTACCCGAACCACGTCTTGGAACTCGCTAAAGGTAGTTTGCGCAAGAATCTCCAATCTTTTTCCGGGACTTTGAGGAGGACATTGCTCCAAGTGAAGCGACATTGGGGGGTCATGAAGAGGTTGATGCCGAGTAGAGCGGTGAAGAAGGGAACGAGTGATATCGCCCAAGTAATGGCGGCGGCGTATAGAGACGTCCAAGACCTGGCTGCCTTTAGTTAATTCTATTGCAGAGAGTAGAGCTTCATTTAGAACTATACTCGAGGACGCCTCAGGCCTTTGTTTTGCAACAGTGTGTATATTAGTTATACCAATGGTCTTATGCGTGGCTTAATCAATTTATTGATCTCGACGGATGATGCTTAGACTGCTCAGACTGGTATGATTGACTAGTCCTGTAGATTGTTTGGGAGTAGCCTTAATCTCAGTTCCTTTCGGCCAGCTTTGTTTAAGAGAAGAGCTGTATATTTTAGAAAAAGTGCCATAATAGAAAAGAAAACAATCTTAAGACTCGAATTATAGCTTGCGAGAAATATGTGCAAACTTAACTGGCATAGTCTGTTTTTAAGGATAATAGCAGAGCGTGATGATGTTTACCAGTTTGGTGTCTGTCGCTTGGATAAAGAGGTTTACGAGCCGAATTTCACGTTGTATTAATTGCAATCCAATTGGAAAGGCACCATTCCCGTTTGACTTTAACAAATCAACCTCTAATTGTGGCCATGATACCCAGTGTACTGCTGCTGGAGATTGGCTGGTTTGATAATGTTAAGTATCGACTGTTCACTGGCATGTGCTTCTATAGTGCAGACTGTTTCTGATGAGCGGTCCACAAATGGGCGAGTCTAATCGAAGCGCCATTGAGAGACAAAGGCATATAAATTATAGAACTCGATATTGAGATCAGACGTAGGGTATAGGGAGTTCGGTGCAGTGTATGGTGATATGCAGCAACCAGCGTGGTGTCCTATAGACTGGAAAGGTAGGTGGTTGGATAATGAGACGACTGGATAACGGGATTCCTGGACGCCTGGACAGTGACACGACTGGTCTGCAACACTTATAGTGTTGTATTGTGTTGTGATATATCCTAGCAGCTAAGCCCTCGGTGTGAGGTCCTTACACTTTTGGCTATATGGCCTAGTGGTCACGACATATTGGCTTAGTTCGAATCTGGCGGGTCGAGAGAAATCTTTCCATATACTGCGCAAATGCTGTCCACTGATCTTGAGTTCCAGCTTTATTTCTTCAAAATTTTTGCTTATTTTGGAAGAGTGATAGTTTTGGCTATGGCGAGCTTCTGCTGTTTCCAGGATGTCTCGATAAATTGGGTGGCCTTTGAAACTGCATGCTGAATGTCGGGGCTTAGGCGCGAAAATAGGTACTCGATCCTGTCGGTTGTATGGGAGTCTTGGACCCTGTCGTTGTTAAGATCCAGCTTGATTAATCGTTTGCAGATCTTCTTGTTGAGGAAATCTAGTCGGTCGATACTGGACAGTAAGACGACTCAACGACTGAATGACTGGTAACTGGGCTCCGGAATTGCGACACTAGGACTCGAGAGGATAAGCAATAACTCTCGAACTTCTCCTCGGTAGCAATTATGGACGACTTGGCATCCTCAAGCTCCTTGGCGTTTTTCTCAGCGGTCTCCTTGATGGTACGGAGCTGCTTGGAGCTCAAGTCACCACCCTTCCTTCTTCAACTTATCCTGCAAGATAGCGATTCGGGCGTGGGTCTCGTGGAGGGTCAGAGAGGACTGGGCCTCGAGCTCTTTGATCTTTTCCCTCAAGTCCTCATCATCCTTAAGCACTCCTTCTCGTTCTTGGTATGGTCTTTTTCGAGGACGACGATGGTCTCTTCTCTGTCGGCAAGTTGCTTCTCGAGAGCTTGTCGACCGCTAGGGGCGTATACTGAAACATCTCTGCTCACAGCGTCGAGTATTGAGTCTGTGGGCTTTTGGTAGTGTCGTCAGGAACTTGGTCGAGTTTGCCAAAGCTTGTGATGTGAGAAGGCGAGGAATAGTCCGAGCTTGAGGGTGAAACCCATCCTAGAAATGCTGGTGGTTAGAATTATGATGGCCTCATTAACACATGCTCTCCAAACACCTTTTCCAAGTGGCCAAAATTGATGAACCAATGTCGCGGCCATGAAGGTCTCCTCTCGTAAAGGGCTCTCTGAGAGATGGAAGGTTGCGTTTATAGCCCAGGTCGCTATTGGCTCTTGTTCTGCCACCATGCTGCTAATCATCCTCGTCATATCTTGTAGTGTGACTCTGCGATTCACTGGCTGCCCGTCGGCTGGTGCTAGAACATTTAATCTTGGCGAGAGGTCGGGATCTTGACAAGTGTTTGCAAGTTCAGGCACAATTTTGATATTCGAAAGCGATAAATGAACGGAGTCCCGTCGGGTAAAGGTACGTGGCGTTGCTGCTCGTCATGACCCAAGTCGTGGATATCGAGTGCTGAGCGTCGTCGGGACAGATTAGAACGTTTTTGTTGATGGATGTATATCATGATAATACGGGTGCATGGGTGGGAGAACTGTGGACTGAATGGAGGGAAGAATGAGCTTGGCGATAATATAAGCTATACACAATTTAAACAGAATCACTATATGTAAAGTAGGGAGTATCTTTGGCTGATGTTGCAAATTCAAAAGGTGACTCAAACGTGATTGTTCAACGACTGCAGGTATTCAAGGCAGGCAAGTGCAATTCACTCATGCCTGCCAAACTACAGTACCTAACTAAGGTTACGTCATACGGCAATCAGAGCTATACTGTACCCGTGAAAAAGGTACGTAGCCATTCGCCTCGAGAACAACGCAGGTACATTAAATCATTCGTGTGGACAGTGGGTATGTATCAAATATTTACAATGGGCTGTTTAAAGGTATCGGGTGGCGCAGGTGCAGGTACAAGTAGCAGTTAGTGTAAAGTAAGTACCTCATGCTGATCGCTGTCATTACATTTGCCTATCACCCACCCGGTCGACGTGTAATTGCTTCTGCAATTCTCGCGACTGAAACGCGTGATGCGACGTGACGCGACGTGACGCGACTGGCTTGAAAGTCAAGTCGCGTCTGAGCACGTCGATATCACGAGCTGCGATATCGCGACGATTACGCGATAAGCAGATAAGATAAACTGATAAGCAGTTTCCCGCCAAAGTGGCATAAACCCCACCAAAAACATTAATCTATATCCTACCCTGGAGTAAAGGGCATTAGCAATTTCATACACGAGGGCTATAGTGCTCCTTTCTCTTCTTCTCATCTGGCCTCGGCATTTTGAAGGAAATAGATTTGTTTAGTTATAGACATAAGTTTCTTTATGGAATAAAATGTCTATGTAGAGAAGTATAGACGGTTGGCAGTAAAAAGCAGTTGTACTAGCCGTACCTATACCCTGTTGCCTGGATTCTCTTTAGAATATCTTCTCACTTAAAAGTCTCCTAGCTGTCCAGTTTTAAAAAAGGCAATTTGATATCTCGTGAGTTTTCTTTTCTTCCGACCTGCCTACAAGGTCCGCTGTACCAACTCTCGGAGCCACAGCCAGAAATAGCAGAAGGGGGGTCGATATCAACTTTAGACATGATTTTTCTTGACTGTTTGGATCGTGATATATCACTTGCTGCTTCTGGACCCTGATGCTTTCTAGGGCTCTTATTGTATTTGTTCCTATCCTATGTTATCATCTTGGCAGGTGTCCACAAATCCAAAGACTTCCATTTCCTGTACCCCGCTCTTTACATTAGACAACACCAATACCTGCTGCACCGGACTATATCAGCTACAGAAGCCCAACCTTGTAAAGTATAACCTGATTGAATAAACAGCCTGTTCAGAGGCCTGAGACCTGTTAATATCCTTGAACAGTCCCTCAACAGATTGTATACCCCCTACAACCGTAGCCGTAGCCATCTCTAGAAATCGGGGTAGCCTCATAGGTGAATAAGTATTGATTTTGTTTGGAAAAGGCCTCGATTGAATTGAAGCCTTGATTGATAGTTTGATTGAACAAGGTAGTGCACCGGATCTGGTACAGGTATTGGGTCCCCCCTCTGCTCTTTTAATTGGAATATATCGACAATAATCGCTTCCCGCCAGCAATAATCGTTAAAGTCACTCAATGAAGTTGGAGAGTATAAACGCCTGTCTAACTAAACATGAATCTACTAAATTTCTCCTGCTCTACTATCACCTTTCACAATGCCGCCATCCATACCCGAAATTCCTTGAAGATCTTATCCTAGAATATCGAATCAGCGCCATCTTCACCTCTATCCCTCCGCTTATATTGTCCCTTGTCCTTTTCATCTCTCCGTCTACTCTTCCCCTTCTTTCACATCTCGTTATCCAACTCTTTCAGCTCGACCTCTTCATTCCTCGGTCTCCGATGTTTTGTTCGTCGATCGTCGCGGTTCACCTTATCGTGACTGTCAGACTCATGAGCAAGAGACTGTTCGCGTGCCTTTGACTTTGGAATCGAGATATATTGTGATATCGGTTCTGGAATGACTGGAGGATTCCGCTTCGCTCGACGGGCTGCCACGTACCATTGTACAAGTGGCAGCTGAGGATGCGACGACGGACCGGGTTCAGGGACAGCTGGATCTGGGATGGAATGACTATGCATGGGATCATCTTGGAAGATATTGCGTTGCGGAAGTCTTGCTTGGATGCCGGTTGAGTAAGTCGGTCTGTCCCAATGATCTGCGACCGGAACCTCGCCGAGATACTGGGTTGGAGGAATTTCTGTTGAATATCTTCGGCTGGAGACGCTATGATGACGTTCGTCACTTGCGTACCCAGTCTGGAACATTGATCTTTCCTGCATATTGGACTCGGGTACGAAAGCTCGGAGCCCCTGGGGAAGAGAAGGTTGGGCAAGAGTGTTGTTGTATTCATCAACCTGCTATCGTACACGAGAGGGCGCACCATCACCGGAATTTCTACACTGCAACTGGTTGATATGACAAGACTGCTGGCTCCCGGTAGGCCAGTTGTAGGATGTATCATATGCTCCGGAAGGTCCTCGATATTCGTAGTGAGGCGTCGTTGATGTTTCCTCCGGCGCCTCAAAGTCAACGCCCTCCTCAGACCAATTGCCCTGTTGGCCAAGAGCAGGATTAGAAGGGTTGCAAAAGACAACAGTTTTGGTATGTCCCAATACGTTTAAGGGCGCTGGAGCCATCCCAACCTGCATCGAGAACGCATTGGCTGTCTCGCGGGGCTTTTGCATAATAGTATGAGAAGCTTGTCGGTTCAGCGTTTGTATAATCGCGGGTGATGAGGGGTCGGCGGTCGTGTCTTGTGGCTCCGGTAAAGCAGTGTTGGAGGAGTCACATGCCTTTGGAATTGCCTCCGAGGGAGTCTGCGTGTTGGAGACTGGTCTGCGTCTTGATGGTGCGATCGACTCGATGCAGTGGGTTGCATGTGCGTCTGTTCATAAGACTCGAGCAAGTCTTGAGGTTGCGGTGCAAGGGCCGGTGCAATACCTGATGTCTCACGGTCAACATCATCATCAACGACCTCTTGTTTACTATCCAAATCCTGCATAGCCCTCCTCCACCATATCGCGCCGAGTTGAGTGATTTCTGGTTCTTCAGCCAAGATTCCTCAAAGGCCAATTCCCCATCTTGGGCGTCTTCCTGAGGACAATACTTATCTATCCACGCCATGTCCTGATCGGTGAAACCACGAGGGCTCTCGGCGCTGCAGTGAGCCACCATGAAGCGTCCAAACTGCCGTCCACGGAATATAGAGTCGACGGAGGCCATTCTGGTGGTCCTGACGAGTTTATCGTTCACAACCCGTATGTAGGAAGGTTTGAGGCTTTTACGGATGACTTTGTTGGAAGACGTTGGCATGAGAGAAGGACGAATACAAGGTGTTGGACTTTGTTGGATAGCGCGGGATGGAAAATAATGCTAAAAGAAGACAATTTGTGTCAGTGAATTGTGACAAGATCGTAGAATGGTCTAACCGAGAGGGAATGCAGACTTTGTATGTTCAGAGCGTAAAGAAAACAGATTAATAGACACCTATGATGTGTAGATGTTGGAAGCTTCAACAAGGCAGTCTACCACAGCAAAGGTGGCTAATGAGAGAGAGAGACATAAAGAGCACCCCTCAAAGAATGCAATGACATGCCAATAAATCCCCTTAATTAGCTGAAAACCCGTTACGACACAAAGAAGCGTGTTCGCGGGGCGAGCTGAGGATTCTTGTGCAACAACAAATAAAGAAAGACGCGCTGACCGTGACGCGACCAAGGATCAAATAACAGTTCCACCAAACAAACTGGTATAGCAAGAATGAAGCAGAGGTGAAAGAAAACTTGGGTTACTGGTTGTTTTCCGAAAAGGCACAATTCAATAGGAAAAAAAGCCAAGTCAGCTGAAAAACTGAAAGCGGAGACTGATAGATCATCAAGATGTTCAGTAGAGTCTCGTCAAGATCAGCCATCATTTCCTGACAAAGGGGACGAGATGAAAATAAGGGTTGGTTGGACCAGCCTTTAGCCGCCTTGACTGTATGATATTACATGCTCACTGACGAGTACGTAAAAGAAAAGTGTGAAAAGACTACCTTAACCAATTCAAGCATGGATCTTGAAGTCTAAGAAAGATTGCTTGTTCCTAGATTATTACCTTATTCTCTCATATATTCTCGTTTGTTCATTTGACAAAGTGCTGCGATATAAACAGCATCCAAGAGTCCATCATAAGCATTAACCAGGCTCACAAGACCCTATTAATGAAGCAAACCTTTATTAAACCGGTCAACCTGTTTTCCAAGACTCCCATCATGTCGACAGAGAGATAATGCGCTATCCAGTATGTTATTGGAAGAAACACCAGACTTGATGGCTGCAAGAGAAATGATGTTTTAGTAGATGGCATGGTTCAATCCTTCTCCTGTTCATCCCTCCAAAGCGCCACCTGTAACTTCATATCCTTAGCAATAGCACTTCCATACTCCAAAACATCAAGCATGAGTTTATACGCCTCCTCAGCGCTAGGCAGAACTAATCTCACAAGTACATTATCCGCGTCATCGGTCGATCGAGGACATCTCGGCACGGTGCACCACATCGCACCGTCCTCTTCCTCGCGCGGTCGCCATACAGCCCAGGGATTCGCATGCAGCGTGTTGGCGTTCATGACGCGTGGAAGGTCGTAGGGTAGTGGGTGCGTCTGAGACCACGAGAGCAAATCTTGGAGCCATGACTTGAACATGTCTTCTTGGGTGAGGATGTCGTTTTGTTTGGTTATAAGAGTCGTGACTTTGTTGGATATCAGAGTCAGGTTCTCGCGTAGGTGTTTGACTGGTTCGATGAGGTCGGCTAATTTTGGTGGTGATTTTGTGAACCGACTTGCCATCCATGATTCCTGCGGTTGAGACGAGGAGGTTGAATCGGCGACGTAGAGGATAAGATTTGCCGCAGAAAGTGATTGCGTCAACGACTTGGCCAGCTGTTCCGACTCACCTATGAGCTCCCTCATTAAAACATTCAGGCCATCTTCCTGCACCGTTTTGTAAAAAGACGAACCAGTCTAATGGCATGGGGCTACAAGAAGTTTGGTCATGGTCTGCATCGCTGTCTTCTCCTCGTCCTATGTGACAAGTGTCTGAGCGCTTGGGAAACTTCTTGGAAATGTCTGTCGCAAGGCTGAGGAAGACCGACATGGAACCGCTAGCTACCCCGTACGCCACGGCGTATGTGACGCTGTAGAAAAGGCTTTCCACGTCGCCTAGATGCTGAACTGCTCTCTCGCATAGATCATATACGTCAGTGGCACCGACAGGCACACCATGTCGGCGAAGAACTTGACGATATTCTCCCGGCTCGATGCGCAAACCGTTCTTGTCATCCCAAAATGCGCCCACGGCTTTGACATGGTAGCATAGGGTATCGATCATGTCACGGTGTCGGCGAAGGGCGGTTGGAGGAACTTTGTCGGTGTATATATATTCGTTGACAAGTGTGATTTGCTCTAGAATGATGTGTCGGTACTCTTCTAGGACGGGGATAAGGTCAGTGACAAAAGGCGGCTGGATGTAGTGAACCTTTTCGACGGGGACGGCGCTTGCGAAGAGGTATTTGACGGCGAGGAGGAGGGTTGTTACGGCGAGGGTGTAGTGGAAGATGAAGGAAAAGGACCATCGAATGAGGTTATTGTTTTGCCATAGTCGGGCGAGCGATGACGAGATTGACGATGGCGATGGTGGTGGTGATGGTGATGGTAATGATGGTGGAAGCTCATGACGATGACGAGAATAGGGATGGAGATAGTATTCATCTATATCTACATCAGCGTGCCCATATTCATCCTCGTCTTGAGATTGATCTCCTTCTTTATCTTCAGAGAGCCAGAGATTAATATCATTACATTCAATAATGTAATTCGGCGGAGTCGGTAGGGGAAACTCGGATTCATCGAGGCCTTGATCTTGGTAAATGTTTTCTGGGTCACAGAAATGGAATGTGACATTTGTATTTCGTTGCTGCTGCAGATGCCGATGGTAGGGATCATGTTGTTGTTGCCAGTAGGTGTTGTGATAGCAAAGGCCTACAGTAACTGAGTGATCATCGGTACCAGGTGTTGCAAATCGAAGGCTAGGATGAGGATGTAAGCGTAGCTTTAGAAGAGTATAGTCGTCGCCATGTTGGATGGGCGATATCGATGGTGTTGAATGTCGTTGAATCGGACTCGACGGGACAGTTCTCGAACGTGGGTGTCGTTGTCGAAGCATCGGAGGAGGAGGATCTGGCTAGTGGTATGAATTAGTGCATGTTACGGGGAGATGTCCCCTGTAGTAGTCTAACTGGGATCGTACCTACCTAATTGGGTGTCGATATCCACTTGGCTGCGATGGAGTTTGAGGGAGGCAGCTTGACTGCAACGTATGGAAGAGGCGAAAAAGAAAGAAAAGAAGTGAGCTCAATAATGACAAAGGAAGAGAAGAGAAACTCGAATCGGGTTGTGATTTATTCATTTCGAGAATTTGTTTTGTTCTTTAAGCAAACAAACAAAGAAACATTTGGTTGAATTAGAGGCCTAAGGCAACAAGTCTTATCTTATCAAAGATCCAATATCTGGCTAGACTGAACTAAGTTAGACCAGATCTGACAAGATCATACCTTCCTCAGCATGAACCAAGTCACTCTCAAATGCATTCATGATCATTTACAGGGGGAAAAAGGGAAAAATAAACCACCAAGCTACCATCTACATTCATTAATCAATCATCAATCAATCATCAATCAATCATCAATCATCATAATAACCACCTCTTTCTTCAAGTACAGCATCAAGAGCTCGTCTCGCCGCATCCAACCTTTTCGCACCAGCAACACTTGCACCGCATTCATGTTTATGCCTCTCGACCTCATCGCCCCCTATCCTCGCCGCACAAGCCTGAAACTGATGCTGCATTTCCACCGTCGCGTACATGGCTGCCTCGGAGATGAGACGCTGCGAGAAAAGTGACATGCGGCCTGTGCTTGTCCCGGGGGGTATCGCGTATCGTTCTGGCTCTGGTGGTTGTGATGTGTCTCCGTCTCCTCCGAGTAAAAGACGGCCCTTGCGCGGATCGAAGGATGATATGGCTTCTGGAATGTGGGGGAAGAAGCCTCGTGCAGATTGACTTGGAACGTCGCTATAATCCTCAGTATCGTGGTTCTGTGTATGAAACCA
Organism: Fusarium aywerte; assembly: GCA_013186375.1. Taxonomy (NCBI): domain Eukaryota; kingdom Fungi; phylum Ascomycota; class Sordariomycetes; order Hypocreales; family Nectriaceae; genus Fusarium; species Fusarium aywerte. The sequence continues at coordinate 16,368 of JABCQV010000028.1, forward strand.
CAATGGCTGTCTACTGAGTGTTAATTGCGTCGGCTCTTCCACTGGCGGAGACGGCAACCGGGCCATGTCCTGTTGTTTCCGCCATTGGTTTACCTCTCGTTTCCACGGCACAAGCACTCTGAACAAGCTGAGGTAATATTTGCTGTTCCTCTCGGACTTCTCCAGTCGTTGCTCCAATGCTAATTGAGTCGGACGCGGACCACGAAACTTTGGTCTAACTGTTTGATTCGATGAGTCAGACCAGTGCGCTTCGTCGTCCATCGTTGAGGGGCTTGTATGGTAACTTGACTGTGAGATGGAGGTAACGGAACCCGTAGATGATACTGATGAATCGATAGATGAAGCGGGACCCGTATATGATGCAGATGGATCGATCCATGTACCCATGCCAGATCTTCCGGATACTACACTCGCCGCCGAGTCGGACATTTGTGATGGTATTGTGGTGCCGGACCCCCGAATCCTCGTCGAACCTCGAGCCGAATGTCTGGACTCTCGTCTACCCACCGAACTTGATGGCAACGCCCCAGACATAAAGGACCCCCCATCTCTGTCCCCTCTAGGTGTCTGAGCCCTCTGCCCAGGTTGATCCAGTCTCACAGCATCTCTATCTTGGCCGTTACCATCGTATGGATCCCCATTCCAATCCCTTTTCAGCCACAGCAGCGAATACCGTGGCCACTTCCAAACCGTCCGGGCCCTATTCATCGGCACCAGAACCTGGGTCCTTGGGTTTTTGAACTTGTTCTCGACGTGGTATAGAATAGATGACTTGGCGCGCTCGAGGATGGGAAGTTTGTAATATGTCGATTGATGGTGTATTCCGAGGTCACGCTCCAACTCGCTGATACCTGCGTTGAGATCGGCTCGCGACGTTATTTGGTACCGTGCCATATGTCTGTAGAGGGTTATCAGACCGGAGGGATCCCAGTTGATTCGGCGACGATGTTCGACAAGGTCTGTTTCGACAGAGTAGCCTCTGAAGTACTGAGATTATGCTATTAGCTAGTACAGGTGATGGTGGAGGAATGAGAGGAGTAACTCACGGAATCATCGTCGCGGGACATGACAGGTAGAATAATTCATTATCGAGGATAATGATTAAATGGAAAGAGCGCTTGGACATTTGGCTCATGGAAAAGACAAGATGTTATTGAAGGAAGACTCAATGGAATGTGCAAGTTTCGATTAATGATATATTGTAAGTGATCAAGTTTCGCCTCAAACTCAATCACCAATCTTTGATCTGATCTGATCTGATCTGGTCTGGCTTTGTCTAGCGGAACCCAAACAAGCTGTCAAAACGTCCCCTCTCCAAAAAAGACAAACAAACGAAATCCTGCTTCTTTCCTCAATGCCCGTATGAGCTGACCGAACTTTGAACTAGCATTGAGGAATGTGCGCCCATCAATGACCACAAGGTCCGTCGGTCGATCGATATGGGTTTCAAAAAGAAGCTATATTTCTCGACATTCATGTTATGAAAGTCATTCATAGCATCGTCTTTCCTACTTTCGATTTCTGCCAACATTGGATTACTGGACATGCTAGAAATTCTTTGTGTCCCGTTGGCTTTTCCTGTGTGACGCCAAGTCCGATGCAGGGCAGCATCAGGCCAGACCATCTGTAATAAACCGGTGACGGTTTCAGTAGAGTTACACCAAATTGGTCTATGCATCTTTCGTCAACCAGCCCAGATCAGTCATCCATTTTCTTTTTCCGTTTATCTCAAGACCGTAACAGCTTGCACATGATTATAACGTAACTAACTACTGGCATCTTCCATCAGACTCCCGATAATAATAATTATCCACCAACATCACATCGTCATGAGCCAGCAACAGCAACAACGTCCCTACCACCCCTACACTTCCAATCCTCCTCCTCCTCATCCTGTCTACACGGTCCCCCAACCAAGTCATCCAGACCACCAGCACCAACATGCCCGTCGAGGCTCCGACATCAGCAACGTTCCGGCCACGGAACTCAGCTACGCCATGCGTGATGCTCACATGGTGGACAAGAAACACATGGATATTTTGTCTCGAATCCCATACTCTCGAGAGACGAGACGTATGATGATGGAATCGTGTGCTACGCAGAATCCCTCATTGATGCCGCAATTGGAGCAAGTTTTTAGAAGTATGTTATTTCTTTCACTTCTTCTTTCTTTTTCCTCTTTTTTGCTTTTCTTCCCTTCGTCCTCGTCTTTCCAATAAATCATTTGCTCATGATAATCACAGGTCTTGGAGTTCATGAGGATATACCTCAACCCCAACCTCAACCTCAACCTGCAACAACGCAGCAGTCTGACGAGCAGCTCACGCAACAAGTCCTGGCGGAGCAGCAGGCTTTGGACTTTGCTACCAAGCGATACCGTGCGGCTGCGGAAGCATACAATTTTTTGGAGACCGAGATTAACTTGATCGTTGCGCGGATGAGAACTGCAGAGAGGTTACATGAGGTTGGGAAAGGTAAGGGTAAGGATACAGTCACGACTCGGGGAGAGCGAAGAGAGGAGCGCAATTAATTGAATCACGCTTGGGCTTTTTGATCTAGTGGTCATTATAGGTTAAGTATTAATTTTAGACTCAAGATTGGCATTCCCGGGGTTTACCTGAGCTTTTGATTTATCGTCGTGTCTGTTCAATTCAAGCTTTAGTTCTAGCCGACGTGTCGCTCACTCTTGAAGAGTATAGCTAGTTGGGGCTTCTTGTTTCGAATTTTGCTCTTACTCCAATGTCGTCCAAGAGACAAGGTCAAACGCATATGTTTAATTTATTTCCTTTCAACAGATGCCCAAGTCTTCCATATCCACTTAGTATTATCATCAGCTTGACCTCTCCCATGCAACTCAAAACTCAGTGGGTCAATATATTAAAAGTCACACCAGGCAACTTAATTCTGTCCAAGATGAAGATGTATACTGTGACTTGTAGCGTTGTTTTCAAAGCACTTGTTCAACTCTCGACCAATTCAACGCCACGGGCGTGTCGGCCAGTCGTTCCATCAGGGCCAAACGCGTTTGTTCAGTTACTATTCCCGCGCATCGGGACAGCCATGGTAAGACAAGTGCAACATGAAACGCGGCAGGCTATCTGCTTCATGGTTGATTGACGTTTCGCCATCATTTTCTTTCCTTTCATTCCACTTTATTGATATCGGCTCCGTGCTTAAAATGTCACTCTTCACATCTCAGCCTTGACAGGGAAGTCTACCAACGTTTGTAACTTTGTCTTCCGTGTAACCTACAAACGATGGCATCCAATCATTCCATTCATCGTATGTTTGAATCTGCGGAAGTTTGCATTAGTTGACTCTTATCTCACCTTTCTGTCTGTGACACTCGTCTTGTACAACAAATTTTCTCAGAGCTTGTATGGCCGTGACCTGACCTGACCGCCCCTAGAGGTCGTTTGTCGTATCTCTCTAACAATTCTGACAGTGCAGGAGTCACAAAAAAGGGTAGCGACTACCAATGACGTTGAAGCTTCTTACTGAGTTTCAAGGGAGCCCAAGTTGGTACCTACTCAAGATACAGAAAGTAAAGCCCCTTCTGGCGTACATTGGTCAGCAAGTCATGGTATGTCTTTTCTCCCGGATTTCTGTCCAATAGTATGATTAAACCGTCATCTCCACTGAGTTGCGCTGTTTGTCCATTCACGGGATACTGTATTTTATCCTGACTGCTTGTGCCAGCTTTGTGCGGCATACTCTACATCTCCCAGATTGAAGCGCATTACAGACACAAGCTTAAAATCCAGAATAAACACTAAGGCTACACTGCTGGAAATGAGAGTACAAGTGAGTAGAGAAAGGTCACGACACAACCCCGCTGTGAAAACGCTTGCGGGTATGTCGTAAATTTGCGCTCGTAAAAAAGTTACGACGCTGTCGTAGATCTCCACCGTGGTAAATTTGTCGTAATTTTCGGTGTCGTAAATCTTATGTCCCACTGTAACACAACCAACCCAATCAACCCCCCATACTGCACGTCAATCCGTTTTTAACCCATCATGGCTACCAATTGAATTTCCATTTGTCTCCTTGACTACAATTCTAGCCATTAGTTTGTTTCATCTGTGTGACCTGCCAAGCCTGCATGTAATCTCTTGATCAATGTAGAGACAAACTTGTGACTGAGTTACACTCATTCCGCAGCCACGGAAAAAGTCAATACATGATCTGTCAAAAATTCAAAACAGGGTATACGATACATGTGTTACCGTATGTTCATTTCAACTCACGGAATTCGGCAGGACCAGTGAGTCAACACCAGCCCATGCTATTGCATTCATCGGAGATCTGACAAGCCATCAGATTTCTATTTGAATTAAAACTAATCAGGCCAAGGTGTATCCACGGAATTCCGTGAGTTGATACAGTATTCCCAAGGGTGTGGATATACAAATCCCAACAAGCAGCGCCCCAAGAACTACTACTGCCACAACATCAGAACTTGCTACAAATGGTTCAGAAACATGAACAGGTTCTTTCCGATTCATCCTTAGGTATGTAGTGTCACGAATATGGATAGCCTTTCTAGGCAACGTGAGTCTGTCGTCTCTGTTGACACAAAACGGGAGGTGCTGTTGATGCCATCGTGACTGTCATTTGTGTGAGTCGTGATATCCTTGTCAGGATATCTTGATATACATAACCAGATCAATTTCAACCAGATCAAATAAAACCTCTCCACATATCACTCCATGATTCTTAGCCTTACCATCAATCCCTACTCATACGATATATCATCTAAACTACACAAACATGCGCAAGCCACTATCCAAGACTCTCACAACTCACCGTCCATTTACGCATCATTTACCGCTCGGTAATCTATTACGTGCTGGCTGATGTTGAGGTAAGCACTTGTGACCACGTCAAGACTCAATATTGAAAAGCTTACCCTTTCCCCCCCTCTTTCTCTTCGTGCTCTTCGTGTCTCCATATCTTGGTCATGTTGTCTCCTTGAAGAAATTTTTTCGAGGTTCGGCTTGGCCAACCGGGCTTCAAAAGGGCTGCTCCGTGGATGAAACTTGTCAATTTATCTTGGTCATGTATCTCTTTGTGAGTATTCTCTACATGAGTATTTCAATGACCATTGGCCTCGTGCCGTGTACAACAGAGTATCTGAGATAATCATCTTCGTGATCGCTATTGTCAACTCAGAACTTTTCTTCGTGAAACTAGCCTCCTCGTGAGCATTTTTAGTGCAAGCAAATTCGTCCTTGTGATGTTCTTTTGACGGTGCCTCTACGTGAGGTACAATTTGCTATGGCATTGATCTTTGAGATCATCAGCGGTCCAGCAATTTCCTTCTTGGTAACTTCTCTTTGTGAGAATGGCTCTTGGCGAGATAGTCTTTCGAGACCGGTCTTCTCTATTGTACCTCCAAGCGAGGAATGGTCTGCCGTGGTATTCCCCTTTGAGATGACCAGTGAACAAACATCTACTTGGCGATTTCTCTTCGTGAGAATGATTCTCGACGGGGTAGGTTTTCAAGAATGGACTTGGCCTTCAATATTCCGTGGAATCTCCAACCTTTCTGCAGGGTCCCTGAATATAGAAATGTCCCTGAGACGTCATCTCCCCGTAAAGTTGTTCCGGCGATGGTTCCTTGTTCATACCCCGGTGTATCCTCACAGCGAAGTCTGGATGTCGTGTACCCTGCATTGAGAGATGGCCATGGCCGTGGTAATGGGAGATGTTTACCCCTCTTGACGGGTAGCTGCAGTGATCATACATGAAGTGATAACACTTGATGACAGGCATTTGTATTGCAATCTTAGTTTCACAATTCTTCTTCCCCAAACTAAAACTCTCTTTACCATCTGATCCAGAGAGAAAGCCTCTGATTATTTATTTTGAAACTCCATTCACCATCTTGTCGAAAAAGGCGTCTCGTTATTCTCTCAGCCATCATGTGTGAGTCCTGCTCCTCAAATAGTAAAGATGTACGTCAGCCAATATCCCTACAAACTCGACTAAACTACTCCAGTTTATCGCCGGCGTACCGGTCCGCGACTACAGGACTACATTCCGCGCCAGAGATCCATGGCGTCTCAAGCTCTGCAACGACCTTCAAGCCATTCTTCTTCTGAACCTCTGCGATCTCAAAATCACACCTGACATCAAGATTCGCCAAGACAGAGACCTTTCCAAGGTTCTCTGGGAAAAAAGCGGATTGGACTTTAAGTATGACTATCGTTTTGGCTCTGCGCTTCGTGGTAAGTCATAATTTCTTCTCTTGTCTCCATCGTGCTGACGACTTGGGGGGACTCTCTATTCGGAACTTGCAACAAACTCCTACCTCCTTTCTTTTTTCCTACCACTGCCACGACAGCAGGAGGTCTTGAAGCGCCCTCGGCGACGAGTCTTTCAACTTCAACACTTTGGCTTACACGGGTAGCGCCCCTTACTAAGGCGCTGATATTGTACAGGTCCTCTATTTAAAGATTGTATTTAGAGATAATTGTTGGTTTCATATTAAATTAATCAAGATTGTAGCGTAAATGTCTGGTTGGTCGTAAACAGTAGGGACTTAAACAAGATTGAGGGAAAGATTTACTGTGCTCTGAGACAAGCTCCTCAAAGTAGCTAATGTGATATTTTTATCAACCACTTGATCAGTGTTGGCTTTTCTGCCGCCCACCTAACAGTCATCGAATCTCCCTTGTCTCCCGCAATTTCATCCCTGCAATTGTGTACCCATGGCCGTTGTAACTCGGCTTGGCAATCAGCCTTCGAGCCACTTATTTCTAACTAGTGACAGACAAAACGCTCAGCCATCAGATTAATGCTGGCTGGACCAATAATCGACAACCGCTGGCAGCACAATTGGCACACTTTACCGACCTTCAATCACCTTGTGGACGAATTACATTCAGGGAGCGACTGATAGTTGCATCTTACCTGCATTAGGTAGTAACCGAATTGGCATGGATCGTCGAGACCTATCGTACCATGTTCATTCTCAACGCCGATCGTTCCCTAGTTCTGGCTACACACCCAAGTATCGGTTTGGAATTTGATGCTATTGACTGATCCAGCTGGCTGTTCATAGGCTCCAGCCTTTCTGGGGCTGCAACACAAACTATACTTGGAAAGCTAGGGGATATCTATGGGTGCAAGCATGTAATCTTGTTCTCCTCTATCGGATTCGCTACAGGCTGGTATGTTTTGCTCTTTCTCTAGCTTGACAGCCGATCAGCTTGCTAATTATTTGTAGTTTAATCGTGTGAGTTGTAATTAGAAGTTCGCTTGTCAAAATCACCGCATGCTAGTCTAAGTGATGACAAAGCGCTGTTGCCCAGTCTATGTTTACTGTTGTACTGGGCCGAATACTGTCTGGTAGTGTTAGGTCGGGTATGACGGTACTTGTCTCGATTCTTTCCAGTGGCCTGGTTCCAGTACGCGAGTCAGCGGCCTGGAGGTCTTACATAAATGTGGCCGCGATAACAGGCTGAAGTCTCGGCAGGCTTTTAGGCGGATTGCTGGCTAATGCAATACGATGGCGATGGTTTGTTTCCTACTTATTTATAATTTATTTGAACCTGCAGATCAACTTAAGCTAATACTCCGGTTGATAATAGGTCGTTCGGTGTCCAGGTTCCTATAGTACTGATCTCAACGTTCCTTTGCTGGCAGAAGCTCCAGGACAACCTAGGTGGTCGAAAGACACAAAGCAACCCCCCCAACAAAAACCTTGGTAGCTTTGTCGAGCTAGCTAGAGTTTACTTTGCTGGGGCATTTTTACTAGCGATCTTTATAATACTCCTTTTACTGCCAATGGAACTGGGTGGCAAGAAGATTCCCTGGCCTCATCTGATTGTCCCTAGCCTTTTCATGGCTGCAGGTATATCACTAGCTCTTTTCATCGCTGTCGAGAAACGGTGGGCAAAGGATCCTGTCTTGGATCTCGATTTGTTCAGGCAGTGAGATGTGGTTCTCTGCCTACTTATTGTTACGCTACAGTCTGCGGCTCAACTAAGGGTAACGTTCCATGCGGATTATTAACACCCATACACCTAGCTCGTGAACTGTTGCTAAAACGTTTTCAAGATGATGTTCTTTGTGCCTTTATAGTTTCAAGTCACTCAAAAGGCTTCTAATAGTGAAGCTGGTAGCCATTTATTTCCCGCTGTGCTTGGAAATTCTCTCGGTGGAGTCCTTTGCGGCTACTTGATCAGCCGGTATGTAATTGAACCATTTAACCTGAATTTCCATTAAGAATATATCAGGACAGGCAAGTACAAGTGGTTGATTTACGCATCAACACTTATTGCATCTGTTTGCTACTTGCTCTAATTGTTTACGTGGCACGGCGACACGAACTGGTTTGAGTCATTTTATATCCTACCAGGTTATGTAAAGCAGCCCTGGCGTATATAACCTGAGTGCGATCTTGTGTTTTTGACCTTTCCATAGCGGCTTTGGAATGATAATGACGTACAGCGCTCTTTTTGTTGCTATCCAGCCTTCCGTTAAGGCAGGACAAGTTCCAGCCGCCCTTTCGACTCTATCTCTCTGCAGCGCAATTGGCGTTATCGCAGGCGTTGCCATTACTGGTGCAACGGTCAAGCTTGTTCTAGAGAACTCACTAAACACGGAGCTTTACCGTCTTGGACTAGACTCAGTGAAAAGACATGCGGTGCGACCTAGTATCAAACTATGGAAGTTCTCGAGTTTGCTAATGAAAACAACAGGTCATCTCCAAGGCGGCTGCGGATATTGGATATATACAACAAGCCAGAGCAGAGGTTAGAAAGGCCACTGTTTCATCCTACGTAAATGGACTATTATGTGGAAATGGCCTATCACCATCATTCGTGTTGATGGGATTGATTTTATCGCTTGGTATAAGGGAGCATAGAACGAATAGTTGATAAAGAAATAAGATAGCTGCAAAGCAAGCAACAATGCTTCAATTAATTCATTTTCAAGGATCATCACACCGAGAATTAAGATACTGCATAATTAAACGTTTTGGGAAATGTATTACATCATACGTGGCTTCACGTAACCTTCTGACCGCTGTGTATGACATGAAACCGTTGGCTGACATCTGAACACGGTCAAGCCACAAGAACATGCCACGCCGAATTCATTGAGGTGGGCGTATGACGAGTTGCGCGTGACAAGCCCTCACAGAAATAAATACAAGCGCACTCTCTATTTCAATTTCCGTGGTTTCTGCTTATCTCCAGCCAGCTTAACCGCCACCACGATTAACACGAACCCTCAGCACCATGGCATCTCCGCATACATATGCAGCTAGCGTTGGCGTGAAGAAGCGGTTTAATACACCAGAGGAAAGTTTAGAGGTTTTGGTGGGGGAACAAGAGCTCCTTATACAGCTACAGGATGAAGATACTGAGGAGGAAAGACAAGTTGAAGAGTATAGTCCCCTGCGTCAGAACTTTACCTTGCTTGGACTAGGCTACCTCTCGTTCGTCTGCCTGAAACTCTATCCTGGAATGTTCAACACGATCCTCAGCCAGATCTTGGAAGGGATCCTCTGCCGGCAGTACTATGATACTAGTGATCCTACTTTAGATCCACGCTGCAAAGACGAGACGGTGCAGGGAGAGTTATCTATGTTGCTGAGCATGCGAGCTACGTTTGAGCTGCTTCCTACCGTCATCTTTAGCATTCCCTACGGGATAGCAGCTGATATTTATGGCCGCAAACCTGTCATTATCCTGGCTACAATAGGGTGTGTTCTATATGGCCTACTTAATCTTGTTATCTGTATGTTCACCCACCGAGACCTTGACCAAATGGGACCTTAACTTTGTCATTCTAGGCTGGTACCCTGGAATCTTTCCTTTGCGTCTTTTTTGGGCCGTGCCAATTGCTTACATCGTTGGTGGCGGACCATTAGTCCCAGTGATGATGATCTACGCAATGGCAAGTGACGTTGTACCCGAGTCACGAAGGTATGAGGACTATGGTTCAGCCTTGACATACATATCTTGCTAATAATACAATCAGGTCCGGTGTTTTTATTGTCTTGTCAACAGGGCTGGTTCTCGGGACCCTGCTGAGTGGGCCTGCAGCTTATTACCTAATGCCCAAAGGTGAATGGCATGCTATCTATATCTCAGTCGGATTCCAAGTACTTGGATTGATAATTGCGTCTTTTTTACCCGAGACTCTCATCATTAGAAACGAACAGCCTGAAACTAATATCCCACGAGGACGCCCTTCTACCACCTCTACGCTCCGGTTCAAGAGCCAAGAGCTATTGATCAAACTCTTTACATCATTGCGGCAGATTTTTTCGTCCGATACTACAGTAACTCTTTTTGTTCTAAGCCTGCTCTTTATAGATGTGGGTGAAGATATCGCCTCCATTATCACAAAGCAATACGCAGCAAAGCGTTTTCATTTGACCTGGCCAGAGGTATGGACGCCGAGACTTTGATCTGAAAGTGCTAAATTGTATAAATAGGCTGGTGTTATAACATCTATGAAGAGTATCGCACAACTTATTTTGTGCCTTGTCGTTCTACCATTTGCCCAAAAGGTGATGCGGGAATATCGGGTGTCAACTATCAGGCAAGACGCCCGGATCGCTCGTACTTGTTTACTCATCCTGTTAATTGCCTATGTCATGGCTGGATTTGCCGACAACTTAGTGGTATTCATCACAGCGATTGTAATGTCTGCGGTGAACTTCTGCTTGAATCCAGCTCTACGAAGCCTGCTGCTTACCATGGCGCAGAACGCCGGTGCAGGTACTGTGCTTTCTGCTGTTGAAGCTCTCAATGCGATGAGTGCTGTTGTAGCCGGGCCAGTTATGGCTGAGGGCTTTCGGCTCGGTATAAGCTGGGGTGGCAAGTGGATTGGGCTGCATTGGTTTTTAGCCATGCTTATTCTGCTACCTGGTGCTATTATTGTAGCTTGCATTCGCTTCGACGAATTTGAACGGAGACGCAGTGTCCGCGTCGGGGAAGACGAGGGGATCTAGGAGTTTAACTAAGCATCGAAGATAAGATATTAGAGTAGCTGAAGCTTTTAGCTACTCAGGATGTTGTTTCCGTGGCTAACTATTCGTTCGTGTGTTATAGTAAGATAATAAAAAGTCTCGCCAGAAAGCTTGTTTATAAGTTAAATAAATATATAAAGTAAGAAATAAAAGAATCTACATTTGAGTTTAAACAAACTGTGACTCCCGGGGCTTTGGATGCTGGCTTAACTGAAATCTGGAATTGAATTATCGGCTGGACCGTCAGCCGCACACAATGGAGCGGGTATGTCACTCAGGCACTGAAGTCTACCATCTTAGAAGTATATCATAAGATGCCTGTTATTAACCGTGAAATCGAATAGTCCGTTTCAACCTTACAATAAGCTCCGAGACTAAGGCATTGCGACCGCTTTTCGTACGCTGTATAGCATTACGGCTCTAATGTGCCCGCCATAGAAGGTACTTCATGCACTTGCATGTAGTTCCCCAAACAATGTCTTTATAGGCAGGCTAGGTTGCCGTCCTCTTATAATTCCTTGTCTTAATAAGCTCATAGCTAACCTCGTCAGCTATACCCTGGAGTTAAGCAACATAGCACCACCTCCAGCCTTTCCAGCTTCATAAATGTCACGAGCCTGGTTGACAGACTCAGTATTATGTGTGGCAAGAACTAAATGCATGTTTGGAAACCTTCCCTTGTCAGTAGTAATCAAATCCCATCTTCGGGTAAGAACAGCAGAAGCAATGGCATTATAGTAAGTATGAGTCTCTGACTTAACATAACAAAAGTATTGGCAAGGATCTGAGCTACCACGCACGAGCTTCACGCCGAGCATAAACCCGCTTTCTTATGCTTCTGTAAGATGACGTAATATTGTAGCAGGGGTAGCTTTTCTGTAGGCTTGATAGGTACCGTAGAGAGTTACAGCGTCATTGGTGTTATACCTACAAGCGAATATCATAGTCCATATATCAATACCAGTTTGAAAAGTATCCTACTCAGCATCAAATATAATCTAGATATTGCGTTCCTGATCAGAGGTGCAAACATTGTGTATGCATTGGTAAAGATACGGCGAGGGCTCCTTGTTTTTGAGACAAAAGATGTAAAGTGACTCGACCAGATCCAGTGAGTTTGACAGCAACAAAGTCTCCAGGCTCCGCCAGGTTGATAGTCTTAATTGTACTATTGTACCAGGGCTCGATTACCGCGATGATATCGTGAGCTGTCTCCTTACATGGATTGTCAATATTAGCGACATGTGTCTCTTTCGAACTCAACACAGCCTCTTTGGCGTAGGTTAGAATGACTCCGTCAAAGACTCAGAACCAATAACCTTCAGATTCGCTACGGTAGAGAACCCCTCAGACAGGGACGAAAGAGCATTCTATACATCAGTGAGCGGTAGGCTGAAGATACGGAGATAGGCGTTATCAAGGTACTGATCTGTTGAATATGGAAGCTGCAAGATAGGCAGTGAGGACGATATATTATATGTATGCGTATCGTGTTGGGTACATTGATCATCAAGCCACACGAAACGGGACTATTGAGGTGTAGGTACAGATCCTGAATCAAACAAGTTGTGAGATTTGAGACTTAGTAGCATGCATATGAGTAGACATTCCACCAGACCAATAAAACCATCGACTCAACAAACAATCACTCGACCACCTTGACCTAACCAGGGATATGTTCGAACAAACCCTTACCCAGACGACTATTCGAGTACTAAATCATCATGCAGATCATGCCAGATGTGGGGACAATAGGCTCATTAATGGCACTTGAGATTTTTGTTATTAAATCAACCACCCTCCCTCGGACCTTCACTCTCTTCACAAAGAACTTGCCATAATCTGAGCCGACTAATCTTACCAATGGAGCCTTTGTACAACTTGGAAAAGTTAGTATTTAACGGAAAGCAATCGTTAATATCACACGATGATGTACGAAAGGCGATACGAGACTATCTTCCCAGTATTGAACCGAAGTTGAAGGCTCTCAATAAATATGTAAGTGGCCGATGACAATCTCGCGAACAGAAATATGCCCTTTGACTAATTCGTACCGTGGCCAAAGATTCATGAGAACCCAGAGCTGGCATACCAGGAGCATAAGGCTCATAAAGCGATTACTGGCCTCCTGGAAGACCTTGGTTATACAGTTACGCGACATGCGTATGGCATGGAAACATCATTCGAAGTCATCAGTGGCAGCGGTGGCAGAACGGTCAATTTCAACGCCGAGTATGATGCACTCCCCGGACTTGGCCACGCATGCGGCCATAATCTTATTGCCACGGCTAGTATAACTGGGTTTCTTGCTCTATCTCATGTCTTAAATCACTTTGGTGTTGATGGCCAGGTACAACTCCTCGGAACACCGGCCGAGGAGGATGGAGGTGGAAAGATTGTTCTCCTCAATGCTGGAGCGTACGAGAGGGTGGATGTTTCGCTTATGATGTAGGAGACCTACCCGTTCCTTCTCACAACGGTATCGGCAAATTAGAAGAGACTGACATTAAAACAGGCACCCGATGTCTGATAGTGATTATGCCAACAGAGGCGTCCTGGGTTGTGCAGGGTTCTCGTCCGTTGCATCCTACAACATACAAGGCACCTACTACGGTGTCAGTGCGCATGCTGGCGCCACTCCATGGGAGGGTATCAATGCACTCGACGCCCTGGTCTCGGCCTATGTTAATGTCTCGATGCTACGACAGCAGATACTACCATCCGAGAGAATCAACGGTGCCATTGTTGAAGCTCCCAAGCCCTCATCCAATGCTATACCAGCACTTACAAAAACCGAATACACCGCTAGAAGTCCCACAATTCGAGGTGCGAGAACCCTCGCGAGCAGGATTCGACAGTGCCTTGAGGCTGGCGCGCTGGCAACTGGTTGCAAACTAGACATTGAAGAAAAACCGGGGTACGCAGATTTGCGGGTGAATGAAGCATTGTGCCGCTCTTTTTCGGAACATATCGCCGCCGATGATATCAAGGTACTGAGAACAGATGAGACTGTTTCCGCGGCTACAGATCAAGGGAATGTTTCCTACATCGTTCCCTCCCTGCATGCGGTCATTGGTATTCCAGCTCCTGATGGATCCAAAAACCACACGGCAGGCTTTACAAAGGCCACAGGAACCGCCGTTGCGTATGAGAGGGCAGTAATATCTGGCAAGGCAATGGCTATGACAGGATGGGATGTGATCACAGATGACGTGTTCTATGACCAAGTCAAACAACAGTTCCTAAGGGATCATAACCTTCGGTAGAAGAGATCTGTATTTCGGGGTCTCGAATTTCGTACGGCTGGTCCTGATTGAACAAATGTTTCAAATCATGTTTGTTAGTTTAAATAGTACCGCCTTCGTAAGAATGGTTAAAATGCGACGCACCTGACTAAATCCTTCTTGAACAGATGTATTATATTTTACACAAAGCATATGTACCTGATACGTTATCACTCCCCCTGGCTGTCCAGATATAGTTACTGAAACCGGAATACATGCCAATATTAGTCATATCATCTGAATTTCTATCTTCAGTGATACGTGAAGTCCTCCATATGGTTAGGTATATAAGCATGCAGCTGCACAGAAACAGGATATCGTCAAACGGAACCAAAGTATTTCTCTCTCTCATTAAGTCACCCAACCTCGAATCGACACTTTAACCACGCATCCAGTCATGTCTCAAAAAACTGACAATCAATACACCAACGATGATCATAAACGCCGAGGATTTTCTGGTAAAATAAGCAGCCAGGATGCGCTCATAGCCGAAGAGAAGTACTCAGCCAAGAACTATCAGTCGCTGCCCATTGTGTTTTCCCGTGCCCAGGGCGCTTCTGTATGGGATCCCGAAGGTCGTCACTATCTAGACTTTCACGCTGCCTCAACAGCCCTGAATCATGGTCATTGTCACCCAAAGCTTGTAGCAGCCCTTGTTGAGCAGGCTTCGCGGTTGACCTTGACATCCCGGGCCTTCCACAACGACGTATATCCTCAATTTGTCCAACTGGTGACCAAGATTTTCGGATACGACAGAGCCCTCCCGGCAAGTACGGGTGCCGAAGCAGCTGAGACGGCAATCAAAATTGCCCGGAAGTGGGCCTATAAGGTCAAAGGCGTGCCCGAGGACCAAGCCGTTGTATTTGGGTCCGCTGGTAATCACCATGGCCGGACGGTAAGTAGACTCCACCTCCTATCTCACAAGTTGGTATAGATTATTAATCGGATGAACGATTTCAGTTGGCAACCATTGCATTGGCTTCCGATGCCATGTCACGCGACAAATACGGTCCCCTAGACCCCAACATCAGCTGTGTTATTCCTGGGACCGACCGGTACATTGAGTATAATAACAAGTCTGCGCTGCGAGAAGCTTTTGATGCAGCAGCTCCCAATCTTGCTGCCTTTTTCATCGAGCCGATCCAGGGGGATGCAGGTGTTATTGTAGCAGACGATGACTACCTTCGATATGCGAAAGAGCTTTGCGATAAACACAATGTTCTGTTAGTTTGCGACGAAATACAAACTGGAATCGGGCGCACAGGAAAGCTGCTTGGCCATTATTGGAGTGGCATCACACCAGACATGGTTCTTCTGGGCAAGACCATGACTGGCGGTATGTATCCGGTTTCATGCGTACTGGGCAATGATGAGGTGATGCTTACCATCGAACCTGGAACACATGGATCAACATACGGTGGTAACCCACTCGGTGCAGCCGTGGCAATACGAGCTCTCCAAGTCGTTGAAGAGGAGCAATTGGCTGAAAATGCTGACTGTCTTGGCCGCGTTCTGCGTGATGGCCTGAGGGAAATTCAAGCTCGAACTTCCATTATCCAAACAATCCGCGGAAGGGGATTGCTCAATGCTTTGGTAATCGACCAAACGAAGACAAATGGACATTCCGGCATACGGCTGTGCGAGTTGATGGAAGACAGAGGACTTTTGGTAATAGCCAGTTGAACATTCTGTCGTTGGTTACATATGGGGTCGCTAACTGGAAATCAGCTGAAGTCTAGCCGCACAGGCATAATCCGTATCTCTCCCCCGTTAGTCATCAGGGAAGAAGAGATTCGGTGGTCGCTGCACATCATCGAAGAGTCGATCGAGGAGCTTCTGCAGCTTCCACATGCTTCATGAGAGAAGAAGGTTGATTAGAATTATCCTCAACCATTCATAGAAAAGAAGAGATGTAATACCGATGCTCGTCTATCACAGTTTTTTCATGCGTAAATCCACTCCTAAACCATAGATCGATTAATGACAAGGCCTACTGTCTCATTCCAGACAAGTCCCACACTTTAGTCGTCTTCTTCCGCATGAAGTCACTGACATTCATCACTTCCAGGTCATCGCCGTAAAGGTGATCGTTACTGTCCTGTGGAAAGAATTGCTGAACCACTCTCCTCATGGCTAGTTTGTCCGACCATGTCCTTGGCACTGCTTCGTCTTGTCCCAAGTGGCGAAGCACTGTCGGGAGTTGATAGGCAGGGAGATCTTTCGAAAGATCGGTTCTGATTCTTCCCAAGTCGACTTTCCCGGCACTATTGCGTACCCGCACAAGGGCAGCTACTCGGGTGTCGCATTGTGGATCTGACACGGGCAATATATAGCCCTCCACGATATACGCGAGGGCTGTCAAACTCGCTTCAACATGTGGTCGAGGGACTTTGTATGTGTAGAACTTGAATACTATTTCGACATAAAGTTAGATCTTTCCCTAAACGACAGATTAGGTGTAAAAGGAGGGGTACTAACAATCCATGTTAGCTCTGCCCTGAAAGATGAGCTTCCCATCGTGACGAGCGACCATATCTCCAGTCTTGAAATATCCTTCCGAGTCGAAACGTTCAGCGGTTGCTTCCGGAAAATTCAGGTACCTGGATTATAGTCAGATACTATTCACTCGCTCTCATCATATTCGGTAGAGAAGAACAAACCTTAGAAACAATGACGGAGTCTTCACGAGAAGCTCCCCTTCATCGCCATCTACTTTCACCGTGACGTCTGTGACAGGAATTCCTAGATCGTCCTGGAACGTTCTTATGTTAACAAAAGAGAATCTCGAAAAAAGTGGTGTCTTACCTTGGTGGTATCCAGCTCTCCTTCACAAATCGATATCTCTTGGGTTTCCGTTGACCCATACAGAACTTTAAGCGGCCGTCCACCGCGCAGATCCTTCCAAAATTCCTTCAACTTCTTAGAAGGCATGGCGCCTGTTGCACATGCATCGCGGATGTATCGTACACCATTGATGTACTCTTCCACTTCGGGTTTAGGCAATATTAAGAGGTATTCCTCGAAGTAATGCATCATGCCGTACCAGAAAGTAGGAGATAGGACGGTTTTGGTCACATTCTGCTCGCGAAGCTTCTCCCATATGAGATTATAGTTGCGTCCAAAATTGTGAATCTCAATGCGAACACCAATAAGGAGCATCTGAAAAACTTTAGTGAAGTACACGGACCAGAAAGCACCGCTTGGTACAAGGCAAAGCTCGTCATTGGGCCCTTCCTCCGCCATGCGAGCATACTTATTGATGGTTCTGCGCGCGTGTAGGACACCCTTTGGAGGTCCAGTCGTACCGGATGTGAAAAACACAATGCTAGGACAATCCTCTGCTACCACCATTGACTCACGTAGAGTGTATGATGTGATCGGAGGTAGGTCTTGATCTTGAGCTTGGCTATCAATCGTAAAAGTAGGGATATTAAAGTTGTCCTGAATTCTGGCTCCAAGATCCGTTTGCTTGGGGCTGACAAGCAGATACTTTGCATTGCACTGTTGAAGCATGTATGCTGCCTCTTCCGGTAGTGCACCTGTGGCTTTTGTTTTATCTTCACGTCAGCAGATGCAAACCCCGATGCGTCATTCCTCGAGACTCACGCATGGGAACCACCACTCCCCCAAAGGCGAGAACGGCGAGGACAGCTATAATGAACTCATATCCATTTGGAGCCAAGACGGCAACATAGACTTCTCCCGGCTCTCTCAAAATACAGTCATCAAGAGCTTGTAGCTTCTGCAAGAGTGTCGAGGTGCCATGGACGATATGCCGATAGCTACACTTGGTATCTTGGCTGTGGTCGTCGACAATAATTTCGTCCTTCCTTTCGGTGGCTAACTCGAGAAGTCTGGTAAACAGAACGTCCTTGGGTAGGTCCTTGTATATGAAGTGCATAATGTTGCAAGATAGTAAGCTTTCAGATTGAATAAAATGAATTTAAATACTTGGATAACTTTTGACTGGGATATTGCTTGATATTTATACTTGTTTAATTCCATGACAAGACGCCAAAACAATCCCGGCGCTTGTCTAACTGCTGATTCTTCATTCAAAACACAGCATTCCATCGACAAATCGGGCATTAATTTACTGTGTGTTATTATCGTGCATAGAAAAGTCCCTTAAGAGATAAGATAACTAAAACTTCAAATGTGAAGCAATAAGTCAGGAAGCGTATGTATTCGTTTTGGCACGAACATGTACTAATTAATTAATCCTCATTTTATCCTCTCTTGAACCATTGCTCTGACCGTTTGACAGAGCTCCTTTTGCAACATCGGTGTATGAGTCTATTGCAGCATTGGCTGATTGGGTTATACCATCAATGTCTCCATGAATAATAAATGCATTCCATCCCATGGCGATTCTGCTTTTCAGTGTTGAGGGGGATATTCCAAAGCCCATCATGGGAAGACAATTGGCCTTGGCTGCATCTCTTATCTTCTGCAAAGCGGACACAAAACGAGGTTCATCGCCGTCAAGACTCCCTGTAGCTAAACCCATACACAATCGCAAATCACCAGTCCCAATAAATAGACCATCAACTAAAGCCCAACGCGTGTTAGCATAAAGTGTACACAGTGTCTGAGGCCAGTCTCTGTTATTCGAACCTGCGATAGGAAGGGACATCACATACCACCTGGAACCTTGCAGATATCCTCGATGTTTTCCAAACCTTCCAGATCCTCGATTTGGCAAATTACAGCTGCATGATTATTCCAAACTTCGTAGACTGTCTGACCTGCCGGTGTCCTACCTTGCTGCTTGTTGATTAAAGCAGCTGGAGGGAAGCTTCGATCTCCCGCAGGTGGGAATCTTGCCAGTCGAACGAGCTCCTCGGCCTGCTTGGCATTTTGAACGTGAGGCATAATCACTCCTCCTGCTCCAGCATTCAATGCATAAGGGATTAACTCCGGTGAGCAGCCTGGTATTCGCACCAAAGGTACCATCGAACCATTGGAGTGATATTGAATCATTCGAATGAGACCCACGAGTAATGTTGCGTTTAATGGCGTGTGTTCCTGCGTTCAAGTGTCAATGAAACGAACATTCCCGACATCAGACCATGTTTAATTCATGTATATTCCTGGGGCAACAAGTCACTAACCGCGTCTATGAAACAAAAGTGATAGGGCGTCGAAGCGACAATCCGTGCAGCTTCTTCATGGGGAATCCGACATCCCGTGCCCCATAGTATTGACCCAGAGTTTAGCATTGCCTTGAAATCAGTCGGTTGGGCTAAGCTCAAGGCGTTGTAATCTTTTGTGTTGATCGTTCTCATTGTGTTGTAAGTAAAATCACTTCTCGATGTTTGGAGTGAGTATCGGTAATCAATGGTAGATATTCTCGCATATATGTATTCACAAGATATGATCGACAAAAGGTAGTTCAGACAATCGAGCGAGTTCGGGGCAGACTAACTTGGAAGGTAAAGAGAGGATGAAAAAGAAATGGCATAGAGGTGTTTCCAGCGTAGCTGCTATATTTTCCAATCAGCTCGCCTTTAATTCCGTTCTGTATATGGTCAACGGGTCGCTCTATTGTAATCACTCCATGAGGAGTGCATAGCCTTGTGACAGCTTTGGGTTGAACAGTGGATGTATCCTGGAGCATGTCAGAATGACATCGGAATTATGACCAGCGTTGCGTCAATAAAGCTTACGAAATGCTGTTGAAGGTGTATGCTCAATAATAAAGAGGGTGCTGGAGAAATTGAAGTAATAAGTATTTAAGGTAGATATCTTCTGTTGAAACTACATACCATCCAAATCCATGTACCAGCACCATTTCACGCGAAAAAGAAATCACAACTGTTCAAATGTCGACTGCGAACCTTACATCGGTATCTTTGGCTGGCTTGCTTGCTGGTCAATCTGATGCTGCGAACGATCTTGTGTCTTCTTGCAAGATAAATGGCTTCTTCTATCTTGACTTCCGCCACCCATCGACATGCGATATTTTGGAGCTCGTTGAGAAGCTTGCTGTCATCGGTAAATCTGTGTTCAAGCTGCCGCTGGATGAGAAAGAAGAATACAGCACTGAGAAATATCTGCCTTCGAGGCTTTTAGGGTATGTTGTATCCTTCTCGTGTTTCCATTTCCGGTTCCACTTGCTTCGATGAGACCTCACCACGATCCATTTACCCGTCCTTGTTGAAAACACGCTAAACACAAATTGGTTTAGATATAAAAGAGCAGGGTGTTCTGTAGGACCATTCGCGGGAAAGAAGGATGGCTACGAAAGCTTCTCGGTTCGGTTCCCATATCCTCATACTTCTCTTTTTAACCTTGACTAACTCAATATCATGAAATAGATTCACAATAATGGCATATTCGGCGACGATGGCATGATTGTTCCTCAGGAGATTGACGGCAACTTGGCTCTGTTTAAAATGTTCGTGAGTGAAGTTCACGGATACACCGACTGTATCTTGTCCATCCTTTCCAAAGCTCTGCAACTCCCCTATGACCTATCTGAATGCCACAGGAAGGACAAACCATCCTCGGCAAACATGGCTATGCTGAATTACCTGCCCTGGGGTAGCAGCGACAGGGAGATCGGCAACATGGCCCATACTGATATGGGAACCTTGACCGTGGTCTTCTCAAAGTCGGATGGCTTACAGGCTATGCTACCAGGACGTGAAGATTGGTCGTTCATCCCACCTCGAGAGGGACATGCCGTTGTTAACGTCGGTGATTCGTTGCGCTTCCTGTCTGGGGGCGCACTCGCATCGTCCCTCCACCGCGTCGTTCCCCCACCTGATGCCGCTGGTCAGGATAAGTTCTCTGTCATCTACTTCCTTCGACCAGAGTTTGACGCCAAGTTCAAAACCTCGGATGGACAAGAGATAAACAGCGTTGAGTGGCATAACCGGAAGTACGCATTGTTCAGGGAAGACAGCCTTGACGCCAAGCAGCATGGTGCCATGTTGACTGGGCGGACGGAATACCTTGGAGCAACTGAGGCCTGATTACAAGAGAATGTCGTCCTTTTGCGCCGCGTATGTTTCGATACATTACTAAAATTGACCATATTTCGAACTCTTTCACACTGAATTCTTATCTACCTATGACCTGTGACTGAGCGGATGAGATGATCTCTGAATGGGATGCCTTAGGAGTTGTTCTAATTGGCGACTTCAATCTCTGTTTCATTGAGTTCCTGGTGCCAGTCCTCGATAGGCAGCGAGAAAGGAGAGAGCTGGCTATCCATGAAAAGATCCAAATATGTAGTGGAGCTCAATTCATCTAATCTCGATAAGTACAAATTCGAAAATATTGAGGAGGTGAAAGTACAGTTGCTGGACGGATCGCTTGATGTTATAAAATCAGAGCAAATGGTAGTATCGTCAAGCATGGTTATATCCTCGCATGTCGTTACTGGCCCACGTGGTGTTATTCCTTGATCTGCATGCGGTTCTGCTGGCGTTCCCACAGGGGAGATCAGGGGTGGTGAAGCGCAGGAAGGCTCAAGCCGTCCTTCTGGTCGTGCTATGCGACTGTATAAGCACGTATACGATATTGAACCTGCGAGGCTTACCACCAGCGTGGACATCTTGCTTGGTTGTCATGTCCTTCATTCTTTGTGCAACATGTCGACCCAATTCTGCAAGTTCCAAGTCCTTGACAATCCCGGAGATGCCAAGACTAAGAAACCTTACTGCAGTAGCACTCATCTGTTCCTTGGTGCATCTTGATGTGTATCTGCGCGGTAATTGTCTGTAAGACCTGACTTGGCCATCCGGGGGGAATGGGTACATACGCTGAGCGAGGTATCTCGGACGGCAACGCGATGAGAAAACCGAGATCTGATATTTGGGTGAATACCTTGGCCCATTCATGGTATTTACATCCTTGATCGACCCAGTTCAAGCATTTGTTAGCTGCTTTTAACGTTTGGAAGCGCTCCGGAAAATCGTCACAAAGCTTCTTTGCCAGTTCCTGGCGCCTGTCTCGTATCCAGTGTTCACCAGTGTGGAAGCCAGCCTCCACCACATGCCGATAGATGTTGTAACACTCAAATCTGTGGTAAATACTAAGTAAATCACGCATGTCAGCGTTTTCTTGTTTTGTCGCTATGGCGGCTTTCCAGCCTCGTCCATTTGGCAGTGAAGCTTTGGATTCCTCGACTTTTCGAAGAAATAGATCTCGGTCTGTTTTGCAGGCCTCTAAAACTCGTCTCAAACTGGGTGAGAAGGTAATCTCGGTACATGCAGCCAATCGCGTTCTCTCGAGCGCATCATCATAGGGAGTGGGCGAGAGAGCTATCGTATCAGAAGGGTGCAACGTTGAACTATCCAGTACTGCGGCAGATAAGTTATTCAAAGTGCCCCGCTCCCATAACATAGTCTGATAAGGAGGGTTTGATTCAAGGGTGTTTAAGCGATCGAGTGTCTCGAATACCTGGCTCACTGTGGTATCTTGAAGATGTCCTGGGATTGCCGTCGAAAGATTATTGTCGTCGATAGAGACTAGATCCTGGGAGTGGTGGAGGGCATGTACGCCATCATTGTTGTCCTCAAGTAAATCCAG
The DNA here is from genome assembly GCA_013186375.1 of Fusarium aywerte. Taxonomy (NCBI): domain Eukaryota; kingdom Fungi; phylum Ascomycota; class Sordariomycetes; order Hypocreales; family Nectriaceae; genus Fusarium; species Fusarium aywerte. Next base: position 39,186 of record JABCQV010000028.1, read on the forward strand.
GTCTAGATTTGACTCGAGGGGGGGCGCAGGGGATCTCAGACACGACCTAGTCTCATTGGAGTTACCGAGTCTGTCTCTCGTTGGTGACTCGTCCAGGACTTTTTCATGTTGCGACAATGCCGACGGAACTGCGGGGGGTTATCAGCAACCATCAACCTATATCGACTCTGCCAAAGTCAAGCCAGCACATCTTTGACATGATATCCCGGTTATGCTTAACGAGCGGAGATTTCAACGTAGCAGGTAACTAGAGAGCATAACTTACAAGATGGACACAACAAGAAAAAGAGGCGAATCAAAGCCGATGACTCATCTCTCGAGAGATGCATGAAGCATCTGGATGTCTCAGCAGCCGATATTTTCTTCTCATTAGCGCTGCAATACCGACCAAGTTGAGCCAGCAAGGTTTGGAGGTCAGCATTCGGGCTAGACTCAAAATGCATCTTGGAACCAAGAGTGAACCTTGGCCTTAGGAGAGTCAATACGGTGAATAGAGAAAGAGACCGAGATCCGATCTGACTCTACTAAGACAATACTGCCGAGCGATGTCGTAATTAATAGCCTCAATGGCGAAATGACCGGTGGGTTCAGAACCGGAAGTGGTGGATCCCAAGATATAAAGCCATGTGCCCCCCGATCGCCCGAACTTGGCGGATGCATTACGGGACGACCCTAGTGCTTTTGTGTTATTCCCCGCATCGGACATGCACTCGGTGTGGAACCATTGCCTTTATACAGCGGAGTGCATAATATACGTATGCGAGGCCACCCACTGATGGAAAAGCCAGAGTCTTGCTATGTATGGGCGTCTGGCTGGGCTCGGCCTCCAATTTCTAGTTTCTGGAGTTAATTAACAAATGTCCTCTGCTCTTATTTCAGCTGCGCCTGTATAATATCAGTTGAAGGTGCAAGGCTGGGTCCCACTGGGTTCTTAATGTTGAATGGAATCAACATTTGAGTGAATAAGCAATTCAGACCTGCGAAAGCTCGATCAGCAAATCTGCACTACTTAAAGTCTGCGAGATAAGTACAGGCGAGGACCCCACTTAAGCATGAAAAAGCACTGAATTTCACGGCCATGTGGACTTGCAGTAAGTCATGGTAGGCTCAGTGTACAGAGAGGCTTGATGATAGGATGGCGGGGTGTTAACTTTAAGAGTTAATAAACGGGAGGTTACAGAATATTGGGATGCATCCGTCGTACCCTTGAGAGAATGAGATTAATGGCTGGATCGTCGGTATACTATCCTCTATTTAACCTAGCGTTCTTGTCTCCCGAAACTACTGCGAACCCAAGGGTTATTGTTTGCTTACATGGCTTGCTGTGTAACACGGAACCAGCATCAGTATCCTATTTGATAGCAATGTAGTACTGTATAAAGGGAGAAATTCAGTAGCGTCAGTAGATGTACACTAACCTAAGCTACTCTACCTACTAGATAGATAGCAAGCCGTCAAATCTCTATTTATAGTAAAACCAATTAGGCTACTACAGCTGCATTAGCGTATATCTACCGACACTACCGGATTTTCCCAGTATGTACCGGTACGTAGTAGTTGTCCCCACTGTAAATAGTCGGATAGCAAATTGTGACGGAGATACGCGAAGAAATAAGTGATATGTCGTATCGTATGGGGGGTAGTGTCATACACTCTTGATTGTAACTTGGTGATGGCGATTATTAAGGTGTAAAAGCGATATGGTAATGCATCAAGGGTAGGTCAGTCCTTATAAGCTATTCTTTCATGACCTTCAGCCCTCCAACTTCCTGACACTGTAAATCTTCTTCGGGTACATGTGGGACAAACCAGAACGTGAGTGGATACATTTGCTCAAGTCTCAGGTTGTGAGCTATATAGACGGGTCTTATGCCTAGGAAAGGCTTGTATCTGTGAAGTGTGATCCACAAGAGGCCACATACCTAATAATACGCAGGAGGAGAATGTGGCTAACAGTACTCTGATCTATTTCCAACATACCGGAATGAGGAGACAGGGTACTGCACATTGTGCCGACAGTCAACCAGATTGAGCTTTAGAATGAGTAAGGTTCCAACACCAGAAGAGGGGATCTCATGAATGGAGATATATTCTCTAAAGCCAGACCTCCTTTGTTCTCTTTTCACTTGTCTCTCTATTTCAGCATCATTCCAGTCATGACAATTAGTAGGCGCCTCCCAAAACTCGCTTTCGAGGCAGTTCGGAGGCAGTTTCCCGGCCTAGATAAGGGCTCTATCTGTCTCAACAACGGTGCGGGCTCTCTAGTATACAGAGGCGTCATAGAAAGGTTAGTATCCCCAAGCCCATTTCTTACGGCATCGTTGATGAATTGAACTCTGACGCGCACAAGTATAACTAACACCATGTCTCATCCAAACATGAATCTACGTGGTCTAGACTCCAATAGTCAGATTGATGTTGGGAAGCGTGCTGCTCAACTGGCAAAGATAGCATCTTTCGTGAATGCCGATCCTGACGAAATTGGTAAGACGCTTCCCGGGACACCGGGCCTGTACTGCTGCTGACAAGTCTGGCCGTGCAGCGTTTGGAGCTTCCACGACAGGGTTGCTGAGAACCTTGACCAACTCCCTGCGGCCGAACCTCAACGCTGATTCAGAAATAATCGTCTCTACTCTCTGTCATGAAGCCGGGATAACCGCATGGCTGGCGCTGGCAACGAGTCTAGGAATAGTCATCAGGTGGTGGTCCCCTCCGACTGGCAAAGGACAGACTACTGATCCCAAGCTCACCTTGTCCACTCTTCGGCCTCTTCTGTCTCCCAAAACTAGGCTTGTGTGCTGTGGACATGTTTCAAACATCACCGGAACAATCGAGCCGATCAAAGATATTGTAGATCTCGTTCATACCATTCCCGGCGCCATGGTATGTGTAGATGGAGTGGCTATGGCCCCTCATCGTCCCGTCGATGTAAAGGCTTTGGATGTCGACTTTTATATCTTCAGTTGGTACAAAGTCTTTGGACCCCACATCTCACAGATTTATGCCCGTCGACGAGTTCAGCAGCGCTTTCTAACCAGTCTAAATCATTACTTCTTTGAGCCAAACGCCCTTTCTATCAAGTTAGGCCTCGGTAATCACTGCATTGAACTCGAGCATGCTGTTGTTCCAATCATCAGCTACCTGGAAGATGAGGTTGGCTGGGAGTCCATCATTGCTCATGAGCAAGCCATTACAGGGTATTTACTTGATTATTTGACAGCGAATTCCGACTTGTTCACCGTTTATGGATCGCAATCATCGGATCCCAACACCCGTGTTTCTTTAATTAGCTTTTCAGCAAATGGGCTTCCTTCTGACAGGGTAGCGCAGGAGATTCATGAAACTTCGCCCTGTCGGCTCATAAGCGGGGATTGTTGGTCTCCTCGCACAGTCTATGATATTCTGGGACGCGGAGATGATGGCATTATACGGGCAAGCTTGGTTCATTACAACACCATCGATGAGATGAGAGATTTCACTCAGACTTTGGAACAAGCCGTGCGTAACTTAAGATACAGAGAAGCTCAGCCATCACTTATCGCACATAGCTAGATTGAATGAACAGTTACCATTAACTCAAGAGCTTTATATATAATTAACCTATAGAGACCTTTATTTAATTTAATTTTTTTTTCCTTTTAGCAAATGCCAAAGGATTCCCATTTTTCTCTCTATTATCAACAAGTATAAAGATCTTTACTTGTAGTATATCAAGCGGCATATCAATACTGTTTTAAAAATAGTATAAGTATAACTAGTTGAAGGTATAAACAGATTCACAGCGCCTTTATTCTTACAATAATAACTGGAATATATCATATGTAATTTAATATAGATCTATGGAACAATCTCCAGTATCAAACTATGGGCTGAGATTGATTTCTTGAGATTGAGGTAAAATGTAATTAAATAACGAAGACCTCGTGACATGGCATCGTTGGTATTGTGTGCTGCAGTTGCGTAATACGACACTTTCCAGTTTCCAGCCCCTCACAGTCAGACTTCGTATGTTGTAACTCATATAAATAGGTCGACCAGCACCGAAGACAGTAGAGCGATGTAGTCCCTAGATCCTCATCTTTATTTTAATACGAAAGCCTTATCACCGTGACAATGGAACTTAAGCACACCGTTCCTAATGCTAATACCGTCGGTGACACGGAGCACTCACGACTTGACAAGCCTCTGGGTCTCAGCGGCTCTTTAGAAGCGTATCGTTCTTTCAAGGTCACCCCTGTCATTGGAACTGAATTCCCTGATGCAAATGTTGTGGAATGGATCAAGTCAGAACAGAGCGATGAACTTCTTCGAGACTTGGCCGTTACAGGTGAATCTTATGCTGGGACCATTTTAACAGCATAGCTGACAATGAGACAGTATCTCGTCGAGGCGTCGTGTTTTTCCGTGCCCAGACAGACCTGACCAACGAGCTTCAAAAGGAACTGGCTCATCGCTTGGGGCGGCTCACCGGTAAACCAGAGTCTTCAACCCTGCACGTTCACCCCCTACAAAACTTCAACTCTAAGCAAGACAAGCATATCAACACCATCACAACTGACCAAGCAGCAAACCCCGCTGAGGACCTTTGGAAGAATAGGCCAAGCGACATCAGGAACAGTTGGCACACAGACGCTGGGTACGAACCTAACCCGCCAGATTATTCCATTCTCAAAGTAGTGCAGTTACCCGAAACCGGGGGAGGTAACTAGCCATATTCTCATGACTCTCCTTGATTGTATCGAAATACTGACTACTCAATGTAGACACTATGTGGGCTTCTTCGTGTGAGCTATATGACAAGATCTCGCCCAGCTACCGCAAATTTCTTGAAGGCCTCACAGCCAAATTCTCCCAGACCAGGTTGCCACGTGTAGCTGCCGAAAAGGGTTTTGAACTTTACACCGAGCCGCGCGGGTCACCAAATAATACAGGCACATCTCTTGCGACTGTCCATCCGGTCGTTCGTACCAACCCCGTCACGGGCTGGAAGAGCCTCTTTGCTGTTGGTAACCACGTTGAGTGCATCAATGATGTAACGCCAGATGAGAGTAAACGACTGCTTGACTGGTTCCTACAGTTGATCGTTGAAGAGCATGACAGTCAGTTGAGACACCGTTGGCAAAACCCGTATGACCTTGGTAGGTATCAATGCTCCCCTTTAAGTATCGATGGGAAATATTTAACTCTGTCACAGCCATCTGGGATAATCGTACAGTTTACCACACTGCAATATTTGACTATGCTGGGCTTGGCCCACGGACAGGGCATCGTGCTGTTGGAATTGGGGAACGACCATTCTTTGATCCTGAAAGTAAGACTCGCAGAGAAGCGTTGGCTGGCAACTAGAATGACCTTATAGAACTTGGGGTATCAATAAGACCCTCGGAGTATTCTCATTTTCTTGGTAACAGTCTGAAATAAATCTAGCTCAATTGATGTTATACCTAGGAGAATTACTACGTAGAGTTTTTATATAAGCTTTATATATTATATATGCTATTTGCTTAGCCTTCTGTCAGAGAATTTGTTCCTCAATTAGATATTTTCCCAATAGAAACTATGTCTAGATATAGTATTCAAGGTCAGGTTGCCGATAGTAATTATTGTAAAGTCTATTTAACTTCTATCGCTATTTTCATTAAAGCGTAAGGTTTCTGCAAAATTCAACAGTACTGAACTATTGAGACACACACATATACTTTACTAAGCAGTTTCCGTAGCCTCACAACTTCTCCACTCAAGGGGCTTCAAGGAAGCAGGAAGCTAATGTAGCTACTATAAATTCATTCCAGACTGACATATTTTGCTCGGATGTAACACATTTTATTCATCGTCTATTTCACCGTTTTCAAACAGGCCGTCCGTAACAACGTATTATAATGGGCAGCAAAGGAGTCGACGTCGCTGCGAGCAACGGTGTTTGCACCAAGGTCCACACCCAGGATGTATTTCTGTTTGCCCTCAACCGGACTTGCTCTCATGTCCTCTGTCGCCTTCTCTCCGAGCAGCCAGGATGGACTCAGTCAAACTACCACTTCAAGCGTGCCTTCGATTTTGCTAGAGAATCATTCAATTGGGATTCAATCGCTTCGGTCTCTGAGGATCAGCGGCGCGGTTTCGAAAGGCTTCTTCAAGAAGGATTTGATGAAATTCAGCTTGAGCGAAAGTCAGCTGTAGCCGAAGTAAGTTATCTGCCCAGTCATACGTTTGAGACTTGTGTTGAAATCAAAAGAATAAATCGATGTTCCTTAAGGAACATACCTTCTACATATGGGAACCATCCAGGCTTTCCCAGAGTATGTGGGGTGGTCCTCCTAGCCCTCCTTTCACTGTTCAGGAAGAGGGATCTTCATCCGTCTCGACTACAACAAAGACAAACCCAACTATATTTCCTGATAGCTGGCTGTCACAGTGGAGACCCGTTTTCCTCATCAGACATCCAGCTCTCACCTTTGAGTCTTGGTATAGAGCAGAAAGCGGCGCTCGGCACATTGACCTTGCGGATAAGTCGTGGGCTTTCTACACGACGTATCAATACTCTAGACAACTGTATGACTGGTTCCTGTCCAGTGGTTCAAGGACAAACAAGCCGATTGTAGTAGATGCTGATGATATCTTGGAGAACGCCCCAACGATCAAGAATCTGTGTTTCTCAATCGGCATGGATGAGACCAAAATTCTCTACAAGTGGGGTACGATTCAACCACCAGAAAACGCCGGACGCCGCGAGCTGAAGTTTATGGGCGATTACTGGAACTCGACGTTTGTTGATAGCTCCAAGAGTTCGCGGGGTATTGATTTGGATGCTTCGTATACTCGGTGGGAGAAGGACTTTGGTGCGACAGCAGCTAAAGAACTACATAGAATTGTAGAAAGCTCTATGGCAGACTATAACTACTTGAAGAAGAATAAGATCTAGGTAGAGAGTCATGTCTAATATAAGGAATACATCTATTATTCTATTGTGATCTTAGGTGTCTTTAATAAAAGTAAATCTTTACTAAGTCTAAATAAACTATATTTATATTCTGCTTTAAATAAATAAAACTAACATTATAATTTATAAAATGGTATTCCTTATTTAGCTAATAGTTATAGGTTAATATTAGTATGACTTATTTATTAAGTAATCTATAGGTAATATATAGTATATTAGTAGCATCACTAAGCTAGGTATATAGGAAATCAGATCCTAGTTAGAGATTCTCTCTAAATTTTTACCTGGCAGCTCTAATGTGGATTCACCTTTTCTTATATGCAGTGGAATGGAACTCATCTTCCTTGTAATCAAGAGCGGTGGGCGTAACTCGCTCTGCGTTGTGTTTCCAATACAACAGACGTTCTGTCTAGATTTGTTTAAAACTAGATAAATATCATCTGCTTGGCTGGATGAGTTAAGAATTGCCGTATAGCTAGAGCTTGTGCTCTGGGACATCGGAATTCTTATAAGACATTAATATGTGACAATACCATCATTGGATATCTCTTGACGATAAACTTCGCTTGTGTTGGTCAATTGCCTGGTCATTTTAAAGTTAAGGATTTTAGTCTTAATTAGTATATTTTCTTAGCGAGTAAGAATAATAAACAGTTTAATGGTATCCTGAGTCTTATTTTGCCCCTCTACCACTCTGATATTGCCGACGATGTGTCAAAGGTGTCAGTTGAGTCGTCCCTAGTCCAACGTATCCAGAACACGCTATGGGTTTCCAGCCGTGGGCATCAACGTCGAAGTGAGTTGACTTGACTTGCTGCTACATATCAATCCTCTAACCTTGTAGCTCAACTGGAGCGCGCCGGCATTTACGATTTCCCACAACAATCCACGATCGTATCTTCGCCGCCCTCCCGAAAACGACCGCGCGTTCAGTCGCTGGAAAGTCAGACAAGCCGACAGATGTGATTGCGCTACCCAACGCAAACAATACCATCGCGGATACCACACAGAGAGGCAATGCGAACCATGTTGATGCCCAGCCAACCGAGGAGCTTCACACACTCATTTAGGCAAGCCGACCGATATCCAATGTCAACCCACGATATACCTACTCGTACCCAGACGCCAGTAAGATACCGTTAGTCTTTGAACCAGAGCTAGGTGATATAATTGTTCGCAACGGTTCTACTGCTTCCATCTTTGCATCATTCCCGCCTGACCCAGCTGAATGCCGGCTCTGGGTAGACGTAGAGGCTTCAGCGGTGGTGCCCCTCGCAATGAAGCTCTACGGTGTACAGATTGTCGAGATAGAACAGCAGAGGGTTCTCTCCCTGACGGGTGGAGCAAGTGCGGGAATCATCGGCTCAGCAAAACTCACAAAGACCAAAGCCAGTCACTGGGATACATTATTGGGAAGCTTGGTCAGTACAGGAATGCTTAATAGCCGGAAGTATCTAGACGAAGGTATGCAAGGTATTGGGCTGTCAAAATGCTTAACCATAGAAACTCATGGTGCAGCTAACAGTCCGGCCCAAATCAGTCTGGCGATGAATGGGTTCACTCTAGGTAAAATATTCGCCCAACGTTGGAAACCTTGAAACCAGTTCACATCTTCTGAATCTCTCCTCCACCAACTTTTCCGAATTTCCCATTGCCCAGTGGTTTTCATTGGAGTCCATTTTTCCACCTCGGGTCCCTTAAAATAAGCTGTGCAATTTTTCCACAGTATAGTCTGTTGACTGTAAATCATTGGCCCGACTTGAGTTGCGGAATTCCACATTGATTCATCCAGATTGTCGCTGAGATCCTGGTAAAAATTCAATCACAACCCCATTAACCCCTGTGCCTTCCATTAGGCTGTGTTCATCGACATTCCACCGATTTCGCCCGAGGAAAGGCCGGATTAAGGGATGATCCAGCCGAAAAAAAAACACTTAATTGCATTAAGTGTTGCGCCTTTAGTCCGGGCTGCCGGAACCTTAACAGTTGGAAGGGATTTGACTCCATTATAACGTAAGAGGAAGCAGGGTAGCCAGTCTTTACCTAAAGGGGAATGGTTACCCTGGGACCGGAGCAACCTAATTGCGAGTGCAGGGTCCTGATTGTGAGTTGGCGCTAGCCCCAAAGCATCTTGGGTCCGGATCCAGTCGGCTAAACGTTCTTCCTGACCGGCGGAAAGCCGTTGCTGCACCTCGTGACCCTGATACCGATCGAGACCGCCTTTGAGGTAACGGCGAAGGGTTATATTCGGAACATCATAATGCCGGCACGCCTCTCGCTGACTACGCTCATCGGAGCGGACTTTTGCTTTCGCAGTCTGTAGGGCATCTTGTGTATAGTGTAATTAGGCATAATTGATTGAATTGAAGGAAAAAAGGGGGGTATTCTGAGATGTAGCTACGTCGAAGAGTCAGGCCTTTTATACCTAGTGCGGTCTAGCGCGTTATGAAATTAAGCTAAGCAAATCAATCAGAAGCCTAGGAAGTCTTCGCCAAGGCCGCTAGCAAGGGGTATGCCACTGCATAAGAGCGTCACAACACCCCTTTCCACCTTGGCATTCTAACAAAAATAGGCAAGTACTAGGCTAAATGTAGGGAAGCGAGATTAACCCCATTATAAGGCGTCGGGTATAAGTCATGTCCATCCCAAGGCTATTTCCAATCCTTCTTTGATAATACTTTTATACTTGTCAGATGCCTGTCAGCAAAAATGTTTGCTATGAAACGCATAGTGCAACTATATGCGATCTTGTTATGTGTTTTGCCATTTGCTTTTGCTATAAAGGATGAGGACTACGATCCTGCAACCAACGATCGTCCTCGCAATGTGACTGGCTTGGGTGACTACTACACCTGGGTCGGATCGTGAGTTCAGAGCCAAAGACTGCCAGACACTTGGCTGACCATTTATAGTTACTACAATGCCACGGCTACTGTAGACCTCGAATTTGTTTACGGATGGCAGTACGGAGAGCCATTATGTTCCACGCTGAAAAATTATACATCTACCACCAAGTTTGATGCTGTTTTAAACATTCTGGAACGAGGCGCTTGGAATGCTGGGAGTAACTCGGTTATCTTCTGGCTGACGCTTATGCCGCAAACTTCGCCGCCGTTTAACTTATCCAGCTTGAGTTACGAATCGCTTTGGGATGGAAGGCCTCTCGGTCTATCATTCCCTATTCACTCCTTTACGTCAGTCTCTCGATTATTATATCTAACTGTTTATGATCATGATGCTAACCTACCATCAGTGCTTTCAAAGACGGCTACTACCGTCCCAGCCCTGGATCTACCCCTGATCTATTTAACTTCACAACAAGCCAAGTCTCCGGGGGGGCTTACAACCTCAGTGGGACAGTTCATCCTCACCGTGATCTTAACTACCCGTCCTCATTCTCGAACTTCAGCCTGCCAGTATGTGATACCGCCAAACAGAGCAATGACACCCGAGTATATATGATGCCCTACCCGGGGTGGGATGGAGAGGGCTGGGACGACTTCATCTACCCTCATGTCAGCGTTCAATTTGACGATGAAACAGCAAACCTTACGCTGGATGGCTCTTTCCACGCAATACCATACGCACATCATAACCAGACCTCGTCAGGTCCCTCTGCTCACGGCTTTCTACACCTTAGCCTCTCCGGCGTGCTTGATACATATCACTCGGACACTCTGAGCCTCAATGACAGCACACCTACCTGGTTGCGTACAGTAGGATTTGGAAATGATTCATCTAATATTGGATACTCAGAGAGTTTAGGAGGAAGGTTGCACCTTGAGATTATTTCTATTTCGATGGTACCTGTAATAATAACTGGTTTATTACTTCTATAGACATTTTAATAAGATAAGGTATATATATCGGTCTGTTAGGCCGGATGCCGGAAGTAGTCATTCAAGTTAACTTTTCTGCCCGAGGCCCAGAGGCCCGGGCTGACTCATCTTATAACACAGTAGCCGGAAGTAGATGGGTCTAGATAAAACCGATCTAGTCCCATTTAGTTTAGAGATTACCGAAATTGTAACCTTATCCTTCCAAAAGGTCAAATACGCTCTCATGCTGAATACACTCTCATCTTGAATACGCTCTCCTCGTGAATACGCTCTGATGCTGAATACGATCTGAACACTGAATACGCTCTTCGGGCGTATGCGTATGATGACTGTATAACCAGAGGATTGCGGATAAACTGTCACGAGAATAAATATATAAACTAACGTTTATATCTCAATTATAACTAACCTTCATCTACCAAACACAATCAGTCCTCAGCATTATTAAAAGCAACCTTTCAATCTTACATCCAAGAGCAGCATTTTTGTTTTTTTAAAGACTCTACCATGCATTTCTTTCAGCTCGTCGTTATCACTGCCTCTGTCTTCACTCAGGCCAGCCTTGCAGTCGGAGTCAAGACCTACAGTGGCCGTGACTGCACCGGCGAAGAAATCAGTGTCACGGTCGACGGGGGTCAAGCCTGCAGTGCTGGGATGAAACCATTCCAGTCTTATAGGGAGAATGGATTCGGAAAGAAAAACGGGCAGAGAATTGCATTCTACGCTCAATCCAGTTGCAACCAAGACTCGTTCATCTATGACACGTACTCTTATGATGGAGACTACTTCCATTCTAAGGTATGCTACAATATCGACGGCCATTCGCCTGTGAAGACTGCTCGGGGTATCAAACTCTATTAGACGGGGTATGTTGTCATTTCTGCTTATACAAATTGAATGATAAGGTTCTAACTTGACCACTGGGAGGGTAGGAATCATCCTTCTCAACTCCTTACGCACCTAAATTGCGAGACCTCTGAGTACCGATGGAAGAAATGGACTTAAGTGCCAGGAGCATAGATGGTCTGTATGAAGAAGACTCACTGATTACCGTACCTGGAAACTGCACGAGGATTGAGGATATACTTTCTATTTATCTCTTTATAGTCATTCGTTCATCAACTGCCTATACACACTCATTATATCTAAATAACGCAAATGGCAACGGGTCTTACTCGTACTGTGTAACGTGGCAAATATTAGACGAGCCAGCTTTAGAAAAGTGAAGCCATTCACGAATCGTTGATTCGTTATCCTAACACGTGCTACGAGCCCGTTTGAGCAGATCCAAATTTTGATTATGTAAAGATAAAGCTGTTAATTTATAACAAAGACAGAGATGGGAAGTGATTTATTAGTCTTGAGTGTATACTTCTTACGAATATCCTGTTTTTGTAAAATCTGACAAACTCTCAAACTCTTCAACATGTTCATCCCGCTTGCAGATGATCTCGCACTTAGTCATTCCTTCTTCAACTTCCTCTCACAGGATCTCATCAGCGTGAGCTTTCTGCTGTTCGAGTTACGAATTGGCCTTTGTGCTTGGTTCGAAGTGGGCGGATCGAACAGGGGTATTGGACAGGTACTCGTAGACATCTATTTTGACCGCTGCATTGTTATTAATGCATTTAAAGAGTAAGAACTTCGAGACCCGTCACCACGAAAGATCATAGATGGTAGCCAACCTACATACTAAATAAACTTCAAATGCCCAAAACCGGGGGGGCTCTAGTGCTCTGTGAGTTTGGGTCTGCAGTGCCCGGGAATATAAAACACTCTAGAGACACTTAACCTAATATTTACAAAAACCCTGAGGTTTTTATTGGAGTACTATGGTCTATATGGAACGGGGGTTGTATAGTAAATAAGCCATATTATCCATAAAGATCTAATGGGTAATCAATCCTGTTAGATCCGGAATATTATCAAAGGTCAACATCTCTTTACATAACAAGACCCAAAGCTTCAAACATACCGTAGCCGAGCACACCTTACAAGGATAATCGCATTACTTGGTCAACCTCTATCATCACTACATATTTAAAACTGTCAAGCTAAGCTACAAATTCTTTACTAAGACAGGTGAGTCGTCCTGACTTTATCAGGAGTCTGATCCTAACTGATAAAACTATTTTACTACAGAAGAATTCTATAAGGGCATTGGCCGTAAGAAAAGACATCACTAGAAGACTATAAGATCTGTTTAGAAGGCAAGAGTCAACAAAGATTCCTTACTAAGATGCCCAAAATGCTTCAAGGGGATCCTTCAAAACGATCTTCCGCATAGGAACTGGACGAAGATGATTGGGTCATAGATAACGTGTGGAACTAGAAAGCATGGGGGGAAGTTCACTGCGCAGCTATAGATTGTGGAGCTAATTTTGTTATTGAGCGCCTACTACTCTGTCCAAATAGACTCGTCACTGCTGGCTCTCAGCTTTAGAGGTGTGATATTCAATAACAGCTCTTTATGGAGCCATCTAGAAATGCTTCAAGAAGGCCAAGCACGTATTCATCATCGAAAAGAAGTTCTGGGACGATATAAAAGCAGCACCGTCGATTGGCCAAAGTTACATCAAACAACAAACTAATGAAATGATCGATCAAGGCAGTCGTCAAAGCAAGACAATAAGTCCCCCATATTCGCTAACTCCCCCACACGTTGCATTTTTATTCCAACTGGTACACTTCAGTTTCCCCAGAAGATAGTTCTTGACTTTATCCTCTGGCCACCCGTGTATTTGAAACAGCTCTCCCTCCGGGTACGCTACCCTAACTTATTCAGAGCTTGGAAGCCACGCATTGTCTCTGATATATCCCACGGACTTGCATCAACAAAGCAATCATGACGCACATCGAGCTCACGTAAAGAACTGCCGTGTCTACTGACTAACTGCTTCAGCTCTGCAAGCTTGATTCTCACATTGCGCAAAGTCAACTTTTGCAGTCGTGGCCATGCGTAATCCAGAGGTACAACTTCGGCCAAGGAAACAGACGAGATTGCATCAGAAGACACACCAAAGTTGACTTCCAGAGTCTCGAGGTTCGGCGCGCAGGCAAACGAGTCTGTCAGGGAGCAGGCCGCAAGTAGTTGTTGCTTTGAATAGTTACGCCTATCGCTGTATGGATCAACGCGTAGTCTAATGTCTGAAGCCAATGAAATAAGTTGCTTGATGTTCTTCTGCTGTGCTGGTGATATCTCCAACCCTAGCAAGTTTGGGGGAGGATAAAAAGATAGGCCGAATTGTTTGGGCCTCACACCGTTGCTTCCAAGCCGTGAACACAGCTCCCCAATCATCTCGACAGGTGGAGATGCTGTGTGCTCTGTATTAAACCAACCACACCACGGAGAGGGGCGGACAATACGATCAAAATGCTTCAATACTTTCTCATCGTATCCGCAGTCTTCAAAGTCCGCAGCAAATAGTTTGTCCGAACCACGTTGTGTGCTGGATGTTGCGATTGCTCTATTGGTATTGTAGTCTTCAAGCTTTAGTGAAGAAAGGCCCGGTAAAGACGATAGAGCAGTAACTAGACGATCGATGTGCGCGTTGTCCCGACGGAGAGTCTCTTGGTCTTCGAATCTTCTTTTATAAATTTCGTATAATTTGAGAAATAGCTTCTGGACCCGAGCTGGCGGTGTTTCGGTTTCATCGTCCTTTACCAGCTGGTTGAGCTTGGGACAACGTGCCCAAGCCAGATGCGCTATCCAGTCTGATAGTTCGGTTGTCCAATATTCGAACCTTCTTCTGTACTGCCACATGCGCTCATATGTTTCCAAATGTCGTAAAAGCCTAGAGCGCGCTTCTTTCATGAACAATTGCCTGTTGTTGGCCAAGTCGGCTTCGTAGAAGTTTAGTATGATGGTGACATGTGATAAGTTCCTGCTGAGAACAGGATGGGAGCAGATGTTTTCGAATCTGGCAAACGATTCCACAGTCAGGCAGACATAGTTGCAGAGTCTCAGGAGTGTTGAGGCGGCGTTATTGAAGTGTTGTGACACTAAGCGACAGTGTTTGATTGATTCTTGCCCATTTGCGCGATCGTCACTCACGCAAGTGAGGATCTTTATGAGCAACTCAACGGGAAGAGCCTGGATATCGATCAACGCTGCCATGTTGAAATTTATTCAGCAGGACTTTAGAAGTAAAGTTGAGATAGTTGAAGAAACAAAGATGAGGAGAGTGTGATGACAATGACTTAATGGCACTGGAGCCTAAAGTGGATTGAAGGATTCAGTCACGGGATAAATAGATTTTGAACCTATTAGAACACGATCCTCGATATAATAAGAGGAGATTGTAATGATGATCCCTGTCAAGAGTCATACCGATATACTTACCCCTCATCGACCCCAGATATCGACTGGGCTTGGTGTGCAACAAGTATTAAAGTATAGGCTTTTTTGCTGAAGGCCGAGAGGGTTAGGCTGACTTATCTTACAATACAGCTTTAGGGTAATTTTTATATATCAGTCGGGTGCAATGAGTATAAAATCTCCGTGATACAGTAGGCATGCGGCAATGGGAATACCAACAACTTACTAGTGTTACACCTGAGCCTGTCTGGAGTCAAAGAATATCTTCCTCAAGTGCATATATGTTTGAAACATACAGCCCTCGTGTAATATAGAGCATTGTCAGTTGCTATCGTGACCTCCTCTCAATTACCGTACAATCTCTGCATCCATTATACTGGGACCGTGTGAACTCAGGTCCTCTCGAATGCTAGCTCCACGAAGCTCTGATTACGTGTGTGAATGTCGAGTAGAATGTCCACAGAACTTTGGTCTGAGCTTGTTACCCTCTAGCTACGGGGAGCTCTGGGCAAATGCAGGCCGTCTAGGATTCTTGCAACAAGGTTATCTAGTATCCTAGCCGTCTTCTTCCCGCTCGTTATCTAGAAGCACTTACATCTCTTCTCTAAGCAGCTGCAGCCCAATGCCTCTGCACCAAGAACCTGCCCATTCTTCCACTACACCGCAGCAACCTCTTCATCCCGTACAAAGGGTTGGCACAGGCAAGGATCCGATCGTGGGGTGAATCGGTGCAACCCAGAACAGTATAACCTCGGGAAGCAGCCCATCGGATTCGATCCCCGCCGAGCTGAAATCGCATCCCGGAATCGTTGCGGCAAACTACTAAAGTGGCCATTAATTGGAATGTAATTGCTGTTCGAGGAACTGGTTTGAACTTTGGAGAATTATGGATGATCAGGATCCAGGCTAGCGGACAGCGAAGAACTAAGGTTGGCGAGCCAGCAGTACTTGGTTGGGCTGGTTAGGTGTAATAGTGTCAGTGACAGGGGTAGATGAGTGTATAGTGTATCTGTAGTACGGACTGTCTTGATGAAGAATGTGTTTTCTAAGTGGATGTTAAGGTGCTTGAAGATAGCCTAGATGTCTAACAAGATGACGATACTCACCCCATCGTATTGTCGTTGCGCAAGCTTCCGACCTATGCTCCAGACAATCCATTGCCGCCACCCTATCAAGCCTATTAAGCCATCCTCTGGAGATTTAATGACAAGTATGCGCTTTCCGTTGTAGTCAAAGAGAAAGATGGTCCAAGACGATATTTGTCGAGTTCGAGTTGCCTTTTGGGGACTCGACGTCGCGAATGCGCTTGCTGTCACTGTATTGCAAGGTCGGAGTTTATAATCGATGGGTAGGGGGGTTCTTGATAACATGTGTCAGCTTTGGGGGATCAAAAACACTCTCCACTACCGTGTCGCAAAAGCGGTGATTGTACTCCAAGGTAAGCCTGAAACAGCTGAGTGTGTGAAGTCAATCATGTGTTCAAACCCTTAGGTCATTGTAAAGTGCAAATTTTGGGACCAGCTGAATTGGTAGGTATAGCCTATTCGGACCTCATTTTTCTAGGTATGAGCAAGCAGTCGGAGTTTTGTTGCTTAACTGGCTGATAACGGAAAGGGTTCATCTTATCTGTAGGGCAATTTCAGCCTTAGAGATCCAAATTATACTAATCTTTACCTGGCTTTAGTGTGTCTGTTACTGATCTCTAGTGAGCCTAAAGCGGTTCCCAGGTGGCTCGAGTATATTACAGTAGAGCAGATAGAG
The DNA here is from genome assembly GCA_013186375.1 of Fusarium aywerte. Classification (NCBI taxonomy): domain Eukaryota; kingdom Fungi; phylum Ascomycota; class Sordariomycetes; order Hypocreales; family Nectriaceae; genus Fusarium; species Fusarium aywerte. The sequence goes on from JABCQV010000028.1 coordinate 56,041, forward strand.
TGGGATTAGACTGGGATTCTGCGTTTGGTCGAGAAAGGCCACTTTTCTCAGTGCCAACCAGATTGTTTGAAACTCAAGTGTTCAAACATGGGATTGCTGAATGAGATTTGGAAAAATAGATGTTGCGGTCGGAGAAGTTCCGGGTAGATAGACTTATCGATGATGCAATCCGTCACCCATCATTTGGGAAACTCATCTCGACCAATATCATATTCATTATCAAAGTCATCTACCGAACTTATTAGGCGATACCTTTGCATGCCTTACCGAATGGTCTAAAAAAGAAAAAGAAAAACGCCAACTACACTAACCTTGTTTCATGTGTTCCATTCCATGTCAGCAAATATCATGCCGCCTGGTTACTGCCGGACGATTCAACGAACGAACGAAACGACCCAAGACCCAAGCTTCGCGTATTCCGTCCACGTTTACGAGTATCCTATACAGGCCACTGAGTCTACTCTGATGACGATTCGATCACAAGAGGGCTATTTCCCCACTCTCGGTGGTACTTGAGGCGTAATCTTGGGAAGGTATCGAGCCATAGCCAAGACGAATCGAACGGTCGACCAATTTTGACTCGTCACGAACTGTGTATATTGGTTTTCCTGATGGATCGCCTTTGCTGTACATTACCAAGTGTCAAGCAACACGTTCTGTTGACTCCAAGATTCTGCAAAGCTTGATCGTTAGTGGCATTCCTAGGCTCTCTCACGCCCTCGTGAACGCTGTACCCTCACATCAGGCAGGACGAGTCGATTGTGGTCGGGATTTGTGAGAGAATAGGCGTCGAGTACGATGAGTGGTCTTATACCGGCCATCGAGCCTTTTAAGCTGTCACGCCGTTATGCGTCAAGTCATCGAGCTATTAAGTCAACCGCGTTTGATTCCAACGACAACCTTACACAAACTCCAAAGACAGCTAAAACGCTTGCATCATAGCTTCCCATTCATGATCCGCTTCCGTTATGGGCGGTCATAAGAAGACTACTTTGAATAGCAACGCGAAGCCCTTATTGGTGACATCGCAACGGCCAGTTATCCCCTGAAATTCAAGGCTTCAAGGTATCAAACCGTCAAACCATCGAACTATCAAGTCTCAAACCATCGAGCGATTCAAGCTATCGAGCTATTACGCCACCACGCTTGTGAGCATCGGTCATGGCTTTTAAATGTTCCGGGTAAGAAATCCGCCAGTTGATTTGTCCAAATGTTAGTGACCTTTTCCTGGGAATGTCGGCCAAGATCATTTAAAATTACCAGTCTTCCCGGATTTTATCTCTCTCAGTGGGTCAACAGTCTTGTGTATGATCAAGGTTCGTTTGGATATCGGCGTCCTCGTCGTGGCTAGGATCCCCTCCATTAACTTCATCTGTCCCATCCTCAAGGTCACTGTCATCGCCTGGGAAGCCCAGGCCCAGCTCTTATGTGGGACCCGCAGCTTGATATCGCCCTTGTTACTCACCGCAGAACTGGTACCGTTTGTCCCATTCGGTTGGGTTGAGGAAACCCTGTCGTTATGCGATCGGTAAAGTGAATCCTATTTAGTTACACGGCATCATGTCATCGAGCGTCAATCCACCAAGCGTCGAACCGTCGAGTCATCGAGTCATCGAGGCATCGACCCGTTCAAGCTGTCACTCCGTCAAGCTATCGAGCCACCGAGACATCAAGACATCAAGAAACCGAGCCGTTCAAGCCGCTTAAGCATCGAGGGTCAAGTCGCCAAGCATCAAGTAGTCCGGCCATGCCAACCATGACGCAATTGAGCCATCGCGCCGTTCAACTGTGATCAAGGTCCGTATGACGCAGCCTTCTATCTATACCACTACTGAATTTATATCAGGTAACGAGCAGGGCGTTATATTTATTCAAAAGAGTTACATCGAATCTCTCAAGAGCAGGCGGGGTTATGGAGATGACCTGACTGTCATCGTCGACGACTCCGTCCATTACGGCCAGAACAATGAAAGGATCCAGCGCTGGTTGGCTTACCACGATAAGAACAACTGGCCCTACCATGTTAGTCACAACCCGGCCCTCTTCCACCAAAGGTACTAACTTGCCCTAGTGGAGATTCGTTGAGGGTCTCAAATCCAAGCTCGGCAACGCTGCTCTAAGATTTGCGAACGGCTTCTTTCCCAGTATTGCTTTGGACGTGCTCAAATTGCTCTTTGGGGATTACCTGCACCACCTCTAATGGGTTGAGCGTTTTGAACATCCCGAGGAGGTAGAGGTTTTCGGCTCAAAAGATACCTTTGGGATAGTTCCTCCGGCACAATGCCAGTGGAAGTTGTCGTCTGGAAACAGAAAATCAATGGAAGTTCGAGCCTTATCAGTGATCTCCAATACGAAGAGCCTATATAGATGGCCGTGGGGAAGCTTTCTGTAGGATAGCCACAATAAAAGCATCATGCACTGATGCTTATACAATAACCTAATTAAGCTTTGTGCTTGAGGGCTTAGCAATAAAAGCTTGACTTCTGCCTTAGGATAAACTTTTAAATAAGAGATAAAGTGCCCTGCTGGCTTTATTTATCTTAGGACCTTCTCTTTCCATTATTACTAAATACAATAACTATCTGTTATAAAGATATAAGTCTACCTTTCAATATGAGGCTTATTGGCGGTACTGCTTATAACAGTTTCTCTCCCTGTCTCCTCCACCAAGAAATTAATTTCGGCAGTTTTTCTTTTGTCGAGAGACGTCGCTTACGATGGCATAAGTCGTACAATTGGCTCCTGTATAGGTGACTCTCGAATTTTTAATGTCAAACTTAGGTAGTTTATGATATTGAAGTCGGGAATTAATTGGAAATCTGTACTATGAATTTTCATGAAGTGAAAACATAGGAGAATATATGTGCTTATATTACGATGACGCTAGAAAAGATGTTTTCCACTGTTAAGAAAAGCCTTGTTCGATATATTATCTGCCATACAATATGAAACTACCCTCTCCGCATAGACTTAGGCACACGCCCATGGAAGTCAGTTTGGTGTTTTTGCAAGGTATCCAGCCTAGCAAAGCTCTTGCTTCGGCATTCAAGACACAAAAACCGTTCTCTACGATCCTTCCGTAGATGTGTTTTCAAATGCCTCTTCAGATCTCTTTCCACGAACATATTGCCGCAGTACCGACAAGCGATAAGGACTCCTGGAGGGTACGTATGGGAACTTAAAAACTTCATCAGTGATAACAACTCATCGGTTTACAAGACAACACTTACTCTGTGTTTTGCATATGTCCTATGGAACCATAAATCTGATCTGGGGGATGGAACCCCATCCAGGTACTTGCTGATTCAGTGGTTGTAACAGAAGAAGGCTCGGAAGTATAGTAGCATGTCCATGGCTGTTGCCTCCCTACGTCAACTTGTTGTATGGTTGGATTTTCAAGGTATGGAGGCATGTCATAATATTGCCCAGAGTCGAAAGAAAACATGGAAGATTGTTCAGGCTCACCAAACTGGCTAGGTGGGATATAATTGCTCTAACCAGCTAGAATATCTTCACCGTCAGATGGGACAACTGAAGTCTCCCCTGTATGCGCCTCTATGCTGGAGTTAGTGGTAGAAAGTGGTTGCACAGCGCTAGGGTCGAATGTAGCCTCGGGGCTGCTTCCATTCGGAGTGTTTCCAGTAGTTGCGGCTGCTTCGGCACATAATCGGAACGCCTCCAGCTCGTCAAGAGTCGATTGAAAATCATTGTAGTCGGCGGCAGAGCCAGCCCAGTGAGTATCTGCTGAGTCGCCGTGAAACCCTCCCACTGGTATGAAGGGATTTTCATAAGCAAAATATGACGACATGTATTGTTCTTCAAATGACACAGCAGCTAAGAATTGATGTTGTAGAAGGGGGTTCTCAGACGATCTCTTCAGCTGTCGAGATATGAGACGATGTGATATGTGTGTAGACTGAGGCAAACGACGGTGTTCAAGGCGCGAATTCGATGGATATAAGAATTCCCAAGCTATTAGCACTTCCTTCGCCAGATTTCTGAAGTTATCTGTGCTGGCACAGAGTCCTGGGCTGAGGCGAATTGAAACCATGGTTGCCCGATCGTCAAAAGGCCAAAGTGAAGAGTGTGGTGCCTTACAAGCGGGATCATCAAGAGCTCTCATCGGTTTCAAAGTCACGCCGCAAATATTGAGCAGTCTGAGCACCAATAGGATTGCCTAGAGAGATACTGCGGCTCGTAGAGAGCGCCATACGTATTTTCACGCAGATAATGATTAGTTGCTGTTTCTCATATATGCAAGTGGCCAGCTAATGCAAGTGGCCAACTAATGCAAGTGGCCAACTAATGCGGGCGGCCAACTAATGCGGGTGGCCAACTAACTCAAGTGAGGCCATACAGATTCTACCGCTTTTAGGTACGTAACGTCATCATTGGCAGGGTCTGTAGGATATTCTCGGTGGCTGCGTGATTGATTGATCAAGAGATTTGGTAGACTTGTCAAGATAGCGGATGTAACTGTGTCTTATCCGAGCTTAACTGACCATAGATAAACGAACCGTACATAGATTATCACCATGCATCTTATCTAAAGTAGACGATATTCCGGAGCACAGCCGTTCCAGGACATTGAAAATGGGGTAGTACTGGAGCCTGAAACACCAGCCAATGGTTTCGACTGAAAACATTTCGTGCAGTTGATCTTATATTAGAGCCTACCTCACAATCGTGGCTATGAGGTCGATATGCAGGCCAAACGCAAGCCTGCGTGTCATCCGGAGATTCGTGGATGTAATCTATTCGTGGGAGACGACATAATGTGGCAATGGAATGAAAGGCAAGTTGAATTGTGCAATAATTGCTTATCAGCTAAGTCATTTTGGCGCCTCTCCTTTTCAGCCTCTTACGTGACTGTAAGAAGTTACAGAAGATGTACATAGACTTTGACGATGCGGACGGTGAATGGAGATTCCTCGAGAAAAGAGTTGGTTGAAGATCGAAGACCCGAAGGCCAATGACAGATCAATCTGTAAATAAGGCTCCGGCTGTAATTAAATATATAAAGAGAATAGAGGAACCAAGTGTGACATATGCAGTAACAACAGAAAACACAAAACATCGGTCAACATCATCAACTTCACTATCAGTGTCTTTTTTATCCTTTCCCGGACATCTTTCCATAACAACAAAATGAGTTCATCCACCAACCAAGCCGCCATGGATCTCAGCAACGAACACCAGAAACAGTATCGGTGTCTTAGCATTCTGCTTCAAGCTGTCAATGAGACTTGTAAGCAGAGGGCAGACATCAGATACTCCTCTGGCAGCAGTTGCAGTGATGCCTCCCTCACCGACTATCAAAAGCTGCTCTGTAAGATGGCCCAGATTCTCGACAGTGAGAAAGGAGGCAAATGTGCCACAGCGCTTGTTGTTCTCCAAGGATCTGGTGGGCCAGATTATGTTTTTGCATCAAACTTGAGAAAGGGACCTGAGATGGAGAGAGTGAAGTCCTTTTTCACCGACCTTCTGAGATGCGTAGGTGATCAGCCTGCCGATTATACGCCCAAAGCAGTACAAAGGCAGGTTTTCGTGCGTATTCTTGAGTTCAACTTTCCCAGGATGGAGGTATACCTGAATGGACTGACTAAGGCCTTGGACTCTTGCATTCGTCACTGCGAGGAGTCACAGGAGCCAGGCAGTAAGTCCACGCAAAAAGATTACTAGTTCGTTGCAACCACCTGACAATGCTAGGGCTCGACGATATCAAGCATTTGCAGACTCTTAAAGACCGGGCTCAATTTCCTCGCGACATGACTTCGTCTAATAACTCTAAACATATGTGTAAGCCAACCTTGAACATCTTCTTAGCAATGAAACATCTTGGTACTAAGTGGACCTTTGGGATAGTTTTCCGCGATTGCGAAGATCTTATCCGAGCCATACAGAAGAGTAAATTGGACAGAATCGATAACATCTTCGACAAATACATTGGCAATATCGAACCAGAACTTTCTTATGACTGGTGTCAGTTACGACATCACCTTGGTCGCCTCCATTCTCTTCGACAAGCTTCTGAGGCTATAGTACAAGCTTACAAAGAATGGCCCAAGCTATTCAAGAACTTTACTGTCAACTATATCAATCATTCCCGTCCCCGGAAATTCAGCTATCCCCGAGAGCTATACGCTTCTCCAATGGAGATTATCAAGGGTGCGTTTCCAGGGCACAACACATCGCATTACGATAGCGATATCGATGAACTTCGCCAACACGGCCTATATGCGCAGATCCAAATGCATGAACAAGAGTTTCCATCGAAGACCCAAGTCCATTGCGAAGTTAATTTGCACAACCATCTTGTGAAAAATGGTAAAACTCGATCTTGCGACCTCTGGGAAGGTATTAGGTTTATAGCTACTAGCAAGCCTCCTTGTAGACTTTGCTATTACTATTTTCAGGACGGCGATCACGATTTTCAAGTACAACCTTCGCATATGAATCTTTACCCCAAGTGGCGACTCCCCGATGTTGTGGATCTCGAAGATGATGCAAGCATCGAACATCGTGGCGAACTGATGGAAGATATCATGGAGAACATGCAAGAGGATACGTTGAAGCTTCTGCGAAAGAAGTTTCCACAATGGAAGAGGAACGATTCGAGAACGGATTCACGGAACTGGCCGGCGAGCCTTCGAAACGGTGCTGATAGTAGAACCCCCGTTGCTAGGTATTATGCGCATCATCCGTCTCAAGTCGCAGACGATGACTCATATGTTGAAGATATGGAGACTGAAATTGTCGGTATGGCTCTCTCCTAATGATAACTTTGGTTGAGCTGGCTTTTTAAAAAGAGCCAAGTTTTTCTCTATTATACTTTACAGTATCGTCCTCTCTTTAATATTGCACTTCCGATATTTTGAGGTATTTTAAATACTTGTTTGTAAAATGTATGTTAGCTCGAGGTCTAGATATCATACCAGGCTTTGTATCATATTAGATGAGGAATGGCTCTGATCGAGCACTCCGTTTGCAGACGTAGTCGCAGAGGCCAAGGGCAAATATTAGTCGATCGTATTCTCGAGTATGAAGAAGTACGACGCGGTGCAGTAGGACGAAAGCATGGAGACCAAGGGCCTGGCCAGCGTGAAGAAGGATATGATCCTGTCGCGAAGTACGCCTTAAGCAGGATCACGACGATCCTCAGCAACGACAAATAGTGCCGCAAATGATCAGGCCAGAGCACGCCAAACGAGAAAACAAAAGATCAATTGAAAACCAGTATCTCACCAACACCTCGATATGGAGCGGGTCCCTATATCTAACCAGCAATGGGACATTTCTGAAAACGGTCAAAGTCGACATCGTGATGGCAAACATCCACGTAAAGCTATCAAGTCGTAATTGTTAAATATGTCGTCTTCTAAAGCGAGGTGCCAGGGGCATCAAGGATCTCTTTGTTATCGACATCGTGAACAGTGAAGTCAGTCATTCAGAAACATAAGATCATATCATCTGCCCTCAGGATCGAGGAATTATGGTAACATTTAATTATTGAGGGCAGTCTCTTATCACATGAATCTGCGGGATGCATGGTGAAGAAAGTAAACACTATGCCATATGCATACAGGCGGACAAGGAGGATGGGGGTGCTAAAGGTAAGTAATGGTAGGATCTCCGCAGATCCCATAACGTGTTTTCAAAGCCATAGGCGTTCATATTTGATCTCGTCATATAGGTTCTGGTATAATTCAAGCAGTGATTTCTTACAGAAACATTAATAAGGCCTTCAAAAGAGCGTTAATCAAGGAATAGCGCAGGACATAGACACATAGATATGCCCTTCCCCAGGTTTCTTAAATGGTCTCTGTAATAAAAGGCCTCTCTACGTACTCTGGAGATCGACCAGAGGACTGGTGGTTATTGCCGTTATGTCCCCTGGCTTTGGAAACTCCTCGACAAGAGGCTCGGGTTGCCACTCATCGATCAGCTCTTCAATTTCCTATAACGCATCCAGTATTA
>JABCQV010000029.1:0-39125 GCA_013186375.1 Fusarium aywerte
GGGTGGGTGGGTGAATGGATGGATGGATGGATGAGACTCGAGATAATGTCTCAGACAGTGACAAGACACGACAGCCACTAAGCTTCTCTTCTTTGTCGTACCCTGATCCTGAGCCTGTGTCTGACCCATGAAGCCGGGAGCCCATCAAGTCAGATCATATCATATCAGGTCAGGTCAGGTCATGCCTTGTTCGCCCTTTGATCCGCCCGGTACCGAAGAAAATGTCCGACCATGACTGCCACTGTTACCCTCGCGTGGAGTTTGTCTTTGTCTTCACTGTAGGATCAAAGATGGAGTAAAAGAGGAGGCTGCTGAGGGGGCGCAAAAAAACTGTCCACCAACACATATTATACCGTGAGTCAGACCTGTTGTTGAGTTTTCGATTGCAGCCATGTGAGGAAAGAATCTTTCAATATTCGCTGCACGTATTTTGTTTCTGATAACAGGATGAACGTAAGCTCGATAACTGCAGGCTACCGCTCGACATAATGTGTTGGTGTAACATGATGACGGGTAATGGTCATGATAATCTCCTTGTTAAATGGAGGTCGGACCAAGTGGTGCCTTTAGACTATTGCTTTATCAGAACTGATAGATAATCAAGGATCAGACCCGAGATATTATTAATTATGCCGTCTGTTTTGTACTGTACTGTAATGTAGTAGTGGTGGTGGTACATGGTAATTGGCATTTCAACGATTCTCCATTGTTTGATGAACCCTGTAAATAGCTTTGAGCAGACGAACGAGAGCAAAGGCCCGAACAGTAACTAATGCAGACTTGGCGATTGTTCCTGATCATTACTCAAGGGAGGGAGTCTAAGTCTGGGAGTGTCTTGAGTGTTGATCGGCTACACAGCACGTGGGAAGCTCTGACTGACGATCACAGTACATACCCGTAAAGTTCTGCGTATAAACGCGCGTAATTATTAGATTGGTGGACTATCGTTATGGATACTGTGCTGCAGTGTTTTGCGCCATAATGCACTACGTGATATGTGGGATTAGGATTGTCGTTATCTCGCGTCGCTTCAAAGATGATGAGATGCCTCCTGAGACTCGCGTCCGTCCCATGCGAGCCAGCATTCCATTGACCCGCGTGGCTTGTGGAGCAGCTATTATAGCGTACCTAGACTAAAGCATTGACCATATGCGAGTTTGCAACTTACGGCTTAGTATCCGTAGACTAGGACGTCGAGCGTAGTAGGTAACTTTGACGATGGGAAACGATAACCCGCAAGCTAATGAGCTTGAGCAGCATTATGAGCCCGGCTTATCCGTGCGACAATGTTTATTAACCGACCGACAGAGAGAAATCTGACACTGACTGTACTGTAAGTACCTAACTGTGTGGACAGGATGGATGGATGGATGGATGGATGGAGATGGGATGCCCAGACCTCTCTTGTAAGAAGCGTATTGTGAGGAAGGAAAAGATATCTGAGACAACAAAGGAAGCATTAATACGTTTCAACCTTGATAAGAAAACACGTTTCGCAAAAACAAGACGAAGAAAAAAAGACAGAGAAACGCGCTAGAGTGGATCGAAAGTGAGTGAACACGATCAGAAACATATCCATATCCGCACAGGCAAAGGTCAATCTTTGTTTCCTCCGCCCGAGGACATTGATAGAATCTGCATACGCAATAACTTGGCTGGCCAAGCTAGGTAAACTTGAGTTATCAAGGTTAGTAGTCAGTCAGTCCATGCTAACAAAGGCACATCGACTCGTCCAACTACTGCTTTAGTCCTAGGACGATGAGATGAGCCTTTCTTGGGAGCCGCAAAAAAGAGAAGAAAAAAAGGTCACACCGAGAAAGCCACGAGGAGACTAGTCTAGAAGGTTAGTTTCGAACATTTCGAAGAATTTGTCTGACTAGATTAACTTAATTCATTCATATTGTATCGCATTCGCTGGTAAATCGAGGAGAGGCGAGGCTAGTACAGCCACAGAGGCAAGTACCTAAGGTACCTAATTAAGGACCCTACAGTACAGTACAGTACAGTACTGGTATTCCATCCGTAGAGGAGTCAGGTCCATCCTTTGATGCAACGTTAATCTATTCAATGCACAACAGTGACACCCCGTAAAACTCCAGAGTTGCAATGACTTCTCTAAAGTAATACCCCCGAACCCCTTATTATCCTCAATTAAAAAAAAAAGCCTAACTCGGCTCCGTTGACCAGAGTCCCTGACTCAAACCCTTGCGATACTACCTGGCCCTTGTCCAGGAACGGTGGGCGCGGTGGAGCTACTTCTAGCGCAAGACCAATTAAAACAACACCTGCCATCGCATCTTACCCCATCTGGGCTTGTACAGTAGAAACATCCATTCACCCCTCGTCGCAAATCTCTTTACTGTACTTTTCAGTGGGTGATGCGCTGATAGTGCCCGTATTATAGCACCCTCATGGCTCATCGATGCCCTGACCATCTGCTGTCGATTCTGTCCCTTGTTAGGTCATGGTACCGCACTGTATCTCAGACAGGGACCCCTATCCCCGGACAAGGTCGACCAGACAGAGCCAAAGCCAAAGCCAAAATCAGAACAGAACAAGAAGCCTTCCAATCCTTAGTCTATCTAGGTAGGCTGCCTGGGCCCAGGGGCTTGCATGAGATCCGCCGGCTGAACGAGACGAGACCCTTAGCAGCAACCGAGCCCGCGAAGCTTGGACAAACAAGGAGACCTGATCGACAAGACAACACGCTCACGCCTCTTCCTCAAACTACCTCGCTCGACCTCTTTCTTTTTTCCCTCAACTTTGTTCTTGTTACAGGTCGACTCATTCTACTGGCTATCAACTTTGCTTTTGCGAAGCTGCGACAATCTATCTGGCGTTCTTGATCGCCTTTGGCTGCAAGGTACGTCTGATACTACTTCTCTCCCATCTCCATCATTTTCTTTCTCGCCAAACAAACAGGGTCAATGTGGTCAGGCAAACTGCTCCTGCTGCTGACCTGCAAATCGCATTGGTGACATCGGTTTGCGACGTTTGGCGCTCCCGTGTCCACCAGCTATTGTCTAGCCCCAATGGCTGAGTTGTCGCACATCTGCAACTTGTGGTTACGCAAAAGCAACTCTCCGTCCCTACACTCCGCTCTACTTCCGTGCCTCAGAATACGTCTCATGCGACTCTTAATTAACAAGAATCAGCGTTGACCCGCAGGCACATATCGCTGCCGTCCAGCCACTGTGAATCGCATTCACTCCCAACAGCATTTTGCAAGCCGGCATATAGGACAAGAGACCCCAATCCTAATACTGCGCCTATCCGATCGATCGATTGCGGTTCACCTCGTACAAGGCAAACGGAAGCCTACCCTCAGCGACCAGACTCTGTCCCCCGACTCTTTTTTTGTTTTTCTTGGGTGACCTTTGCAAGTCTGCCCGCCAACAGATATAGATCGCAGCCATGGCGACTCCGAATGGCGACCCGGCTATGTCGCGACCAACCTCTGGCAAAGTTTCTCCTCGCGGCGTGAGATCTAGGGCACAAAGTATCTCCAGCGATCGACCTTCTACCATTAACAGTCTCATGTCGCCGCCGCTTTCTGTATCACCTGCAGCGGCCTTCATTGCCGCTTCGGCCGCTTCCCAGATAGTTACAAACGATCATGATAGCCACGCCGACACTTGGTATGATGGCATCGAGCCAGCCAGCGAACCCGCGCTCGTTACGATAGAGGCACTTCAACTTGTCAATAATTTTCTGGATCAATTACTGTTCAACTTTTTATCCAGGTCGCATGCCACCACACTCGCCAACCTGCGACCCGCCGTTTCTGAGGTACTGAAACCTAAATTAGCAAAAGACGCCGTCAACAACGCCGATGAAGAACTACGTGAATACCTGGGAGAAGGCGACGAGGAAGATTATGTTCCACCCCATGGCGACAAGGCGCGTGACTGGGATCTAGAACTGGTCTGGAAGCGCACCCGTCTTCGATGTATGGTCTATTCTTCTCTAGGCGATATGGAGGAAGAAGACGAGGACCTCTATATGGAACAGGAGAATCTCGAGCTGGGCGCCAACGAGACGGCCAGCGAGGTCATCTCACCCGCTGTCGCAATCTTCCTTACCTCGGTTATAGAGTACATGGGCGAACTCACCCTCACTGTTGCGGGTCAGGCCGCATACCACAGATTACGGGCGAAATTCCAGAAGGAGATCAGTGAAGGAACCCGAAACCCTACCGATGTCGCTGAACGCATTGTTGTGGAAGAGCAAGACATGGAGAGAGTAGCACTCGACCGAACACTAGGGCGATTGTGGAGGGGTTGGAAGAAGCGGATACGATCGCCTGTCATTGACCTCAACGGTCGCCCCTTTTCAAGGGCGTCTGACGGACACCCGAGACAAGACAGTGCAATCAGTGACTCACCTGACCTCAGCAACGTTGCTACCCACGACGCTGAAGCTGATGCCCAAACTGAGGTTATTGAGCCATCTCAGATTGCGCTTCCGATGGGAGATAAGGATGTGGACGAAATCGAAGTGCCTGGTCTGACGTATTATAGCGATGATGAGGACGACGGCGAAGAAGAAGAAGAAGAAGAGGCCACAGAAGAAGCCGGTGGTCGTCGACCAAAGAGTTTGTTAATTATGCCACTTGGAATTATCCAAGGCCTTCCTACGCCAGTTATGTCGCAACCCAACACACCCGACTTCACTGGTCGTAAGCGCTCGAACTCACTTCCGACGCCTGGCGCTTCTCCATATCGCGCTGTCGTAAAACGCTCAAAGGAAGGTGTTTCCCCTGGTACGAGCGTTGATGGAGATAAGGAGAATCTGCCCGAGAACGACAAGACCGAGCAAAGAAGTACCGAACAGCCAAAGGAGACTGAAGAGGCCAAGTCAAGAAACGAGCTTGTCCCGGAACCCTTGGCAACAAAGAACCAGCGGCTGTCAAAGATTATTACAAGCCGCATCCAGTCCCGACAGGAAGCTGCGGACGAGGATCCAACGTATGAGAAAGCAGAGATATTGACTTCGGCTCGGGTCTCGGTGGCCGGTAGCGTCTCACCAGCACTCTCTGATACTGGCGGCCCTTTCCCGCTCAGGAGGTCCTCGAGTGTGCACTCGGCTCGTATTATTGACGTGGCGGGTCCTAAAAGCCCCAGCGGATCTCGTTCACCTTCAGCCGATACAGGGGATCGTATTCGCCGTGCGAGTCTAACAATTCCTTCAAGTAGTAGCCTCTCCAATAGTGCCAGTGCAGCTGATGCGCCGGCGCAGAACATCCCCGCGGCTGCACCTCGTCCGGTTGTTACAGTTCCTAAGAGCCGCTCTCCTGTTGATGCTATGCGAGGCACAATGTCCAGCGCCGCAACCATCTCCGAGTCAGACGAGGAGATTGATCGAAATCGAACTCGGGAACAAAGACCTCATAAGTATTTGGCTTACCAGCCATCTACTCCTACTGTTCCCGAGGTCGCTTCACCCACAGAGAGTCAACAGCCTCAAGGTATTGTTGAAGCGCCACATCAACCACCAGTCCTCCAGCAAGCATCTTCTATCCAATCGAATCGTCATGCTTCACGAAATGAAAAGGTCCCTACATCTCCTACTCAGAGTATTGGCAAAATTTCGATAGAGCGATCAAAGACAAGGGATTCGGACGAAGAGGGTGGAAACGCTCAGACACCACGCCCAACCCATACCTCGGGTTCATCTGGCTCATCCATCAGTCGCCTCAAGGCAGTTAGAACCTCCGAGGACAACGGTAGCCGTTCCAATGTAGCTCGCAATTTCGAGGAGCTGATACAAAGCAACCAAACCATTACGTACACGCTGACTCCGGAGAACATGCGTAACATGGATGTAAGTCAAGTGGTGTTGTTCGCAGTGGCATCACTCTAACAAAGACACAGCACAACCAGCCTCTGGATACCACGTCTTTCAAGGGATCAAGGAAGGGCGAGGACATTCATGCACACCACCGATCTAGGTCTTCATCAGCAACAGCTGATATAAAGCGACCATCCCCCCACAACCGGCTTGCGGACGATAGATCGAAGCCCTTCCCGGCCCCCAACACAGGGAGACCGCGTATGTCGGCTGCGCCCAGAGACGCTCGAGTTCCAAGCGAATCTACCGCAGATTTTGCAGAATTTATCAAATCTACCGGTCCTGCGGGAGACAGCCGTCCAACGCAACCTCGAAATGTGAGCAACCCAAATACCCCTGGCAAATCCAGCCTCGATGGTCGCCGAGTTTCGTCGGCAAGTAATCGAAACCGCTATAAGCCCCGTGATGCTGTGATGGAGTCTCGTAGTGGCAGCTCGGATCTAATCGACTTTATCCGACAGGGACCTCCAGGCGCAAATAGCAACCGTATTCCTCACAACATCGCCCCTTGGGACACGACCGGTGCCGCAGAACCATCAGGTGGTAAGGCCGTTGATGCCAACATTCCCGATATCCGATACAGTCAGGCCTCGACCCACGGCACCGAGTCATCAATGCCTTCTATCCACTCATCCATCAACTCCAACACAGCTCTCCTGAAGAACAAGGGCCAGTCTGCTCCCGCTAACAATATGTTTGATGACGATGATATGATGCCTAAACGAAAGACTCGACGTGTCAAGGACCCTTACGCCATCGACTTCAGCGATGAGGATGAGGACGGCGACGATGAGGTTTTGCTCGCAACACCTAAACCTCCCGTTAAGAAGGAAGAGAGTTTGGCAGAATTTCTTATGAACTACGAACCTCCGCCGGAGCCAGTCTCAGCTCCCATCTCGCAAAAGATACCAAAGAAGAAAGCCAGTGCACCAAGTCTCATCGGAAGGTTCACTCGCAAGGAAAGCAGCCAGCCCAGCACAACTCCCACCTCACCTCAAGCCAAAGACACGCGTTCTCTCAGCAGCCGCGGCGGTGTCAGGAATCACGTTCCACTTCAGGTCAATGTCCCGTCCGGCTACGACAAATATGGAATGCCTATAGGCGAGAACCAATCGCAACCGCCGCCTTTCTCTACAGCCTCCTCTGGACGTCGTGTGCCTATGAAGAAGTTTGAGCCCCGAGACGCAACCCCCAATGTTTCCCGCACATCGGATCTGGCAGCTTTTCTCCGAACTTCGGAACCACCGCCTGAGCCCATGGCTGCCCCTTCTCCCCCTGTCAAAGAAGAGAGCAGCAGCAGCCTTTCAAGAATGTTTGGCCGTCGAAAGAAATAATCAGCGATCAAACCTGCCCTTTGCCTATTATCTGATTTATTTTTGCAATTCATTGTTGGAGAAAATGCTGTAGACGAATATTTATATGCTCACGAGCTCATGTACTTCTTAATTTCTATTACTGGATGTCAGCTTGCGTTTTCGGGATCTCGGGACCCGGATTTAAATACTTTATTGTCGATGCTGCCACCGAGCGGATTTTACTGTTTGGCTTTTCTGTGTTTCGTTAAAAGGATACCGGCAACCAATCTTGGTAGGCTTCTGGTTATCTTGGAGAAGGGGGGCTTTCATCTTGTTAAATATTGCGGTGAGGATATGACTCTACATAGCATGGATCGGATGGCGGATATTTGAAAAAGAACATATGCATGAAAAAACGGATGTGTTCAAATTCTTGCGCTTATGAATAGACGGCCCATTGTCCACTCTCAGAATCAAGCATCCTGTCTCAAATTATATACCACCGTCCCCTCATCTCGGAGCTTGCGGTACTTCAGTATCTCGAATGATTGGACACGGGAAATTCTGCATAAGCTGATCTAATGTTGTGACACCACTTCCTTCGTAACTACTGAGGCATAACCAGAACTTGCACTTGTCCTGCATTTTATGGTCTGAATGTAGCGAATATGTACGATGTGTTGTCAACTTTGATTTATAGCTTTAAGCGGGCATTGTTGTTGATACTGGCCCAATGATAACAGTATTTGCGCATGTGACACATAATTGTAATTTGAATTCACAAAGCCCAGCTCCGTAAACAGACAGGACCGGCTTTCTTTACCTAGTGTATGTCTGCTTCTTAGCTTCCGATCATTGCCTGCCCGCTTTTGATCTTCAATATTGTGTAACGCACCTGTATCAACGCATAGAAGCTCTACTTCATGTGACCGAATGTATCACTCGCATGTGTGGGATGGCTATTAAATAACACCACTCTTATCAAATGTGCGTAGGAAAGTAGGGAGTTCGGTCTAATAAGTTTCGGTATATATTGATTGGTTATGTGTCTCTGGTGTCTGCGCTTGAGAAGTGGCACGCTACCCCCTTCAATGGCCCCGAGTCAGGCTACAGAAGGCCTCATTGTTATTCAGAAACAAGGCCGTAGTCACACCACGGAACTGTATGCCGAGAGGACTGAAGACATGTCGAAGCCGTGCGCATCGCCATTGCCCATATCCATCATCCGATAAAGCGCGGGGCTTTCTTTGATAAAGTTGGAACCAGGCGCCCGATCCCTTTCTTTTTGCAGTGAACACTCATCGACTGTTTGGTTGAATTGCCGCAGCATTTCACTCGATATACCGACAATAGCCTCCTGTGGAGGAGGGGGGTTGTTGAGCTGAATGTCCGCTTCCGCAGTGCGACGTCGATAGTTTGGGAAGCCTGAAAGAACAAGGCCTGGGTCAAATGATATGAGTATAACGGGTCTCAGTTGTCCAGAGGCCATATGAGTTGGCGAATACACCAGTATTCGCTCATCCATATTCCACTCAAGTCCCGTGTTAGGCTTTATCGGGTTGACAACACCATGAAGCTGAGCCAGTACACCATCGTGGTGGTACGGATGTTGATCTCGTGGCCAAAGTTCAACTGATGACCCCTGTTCCTTGGCTTGTACTCTGAGTTGCAGTGCCGAGTCTTGGTTGTAGGCCTCAGAAACAAGATCAATGAATGCGTTGCAAGATGGGTTGTATGAACGGACAAAACACTCATGAAGGGTGTATGTCTTGATATCTCTCGGACCATCACCGACGTGAAAATCCTTGCTTAGCCGTTCCTCAATGTGAGCCTCACTGATCCACTCCTCTTCAGGGCTTCCAGCCATAGAATCAGGTGGCGTTGGGAGAAGAGATCCTGATAGATGATCGGCCTCTTGTTGGCCAAACTGAAGCTCTTTCCTATAGCACGTCCTCTGGCTGCCTGCGTTTCCGGGACACCACTCTTTGCGTGTCTCGACGATGAATACTTTGCCCGTTTCGTCGCTCTTACTGAGTTGCAGAGAAGTCCAGCGCTCATCTACCAGGCCCTCAGAATCATGACGGCGCCACAGATTGCGCATTAGAGGCTTCTCACATCTTTCAACCACTGCATCATCCACAGGGAATCGCACAACCTGGTAGAAGTTGTTACGTACGCCATTGTCTGCCTGCGTTTTCAGTGTATTCGAGGCGCAGTAGAGATGGCCATCGATAACCTCAAAGCAGATGTCTGACCCTATGCTTGCTCCATCAAAGTCCCATAAAATCAGTTGCGAATCTGACCATTTGCGCGTCTTAATATTGAGGCAATGCAGGCCCCATCGGCGGGAGCCGTCGAGTGTCGCATGTGATCTTGAGCCCCAGAACAGATAGTTCTTGTCGTTGCGTACAAAAAGTGGATGTTTTGAGCATGGTCTCTGTACAACAACCCAGTTGGGGCTTTCTCTCAACTCAAATATGATGAGCCAGCTGCATGTGGTGGAATCTTCGAGAACTTGGGTGGCGAGACATGATAGGACTCCCTCGCCGTAGTAAAGAGGCTCAAATGTATGCGGTCTAAGACGATCATAATCACGGACTGCGAGCTTGAGGAGTAGCGGCACTTCAACCGTCAATTCAGTCGTGGGTGTCTGCTGAAGTGTGTTGAGAATACGCAGATGCTTGTTGTCAATAGTGTAGCACAAGTGACCATTGGTATAGATGAAGCGATCTGCCATTGCCACTATAGCAACCATCCATGGCTCAGCAGCACGGACAGACATTCGCCGCTTAGCCAGCTTACGAAATGCCCTTGGGAAATCACCGGTTGACTGCGCCTGCTGAGCCTCTGCGGAGTATGGCGCTTTCTGGGCTCTCGTCAGCGGACTAGCTCATATAGTGAGACGAGACTTGGAAGGTGACATGACGAACCATAAGTGCAAGGCGGCACATTCGTTTGTCATAGAGAATGCAGCTGAGAAACCGGCAGCTCAATGCCATATTGAAGACATCATCAACGTCAAGTAACTCAACTAGGAGAGAGATAATTTCGACAGGCAGTTTCAGAAGGCACATGGCGATATTGTAGGGAAAGAAGGGAGACGGGATCTTGCAGTGTGGATAAGAACATGTTCACCAAGGCATTGAGTGCGTGCTTGTGTACAGGAATGATGCTATTCAGAAGGGCCAAGGGCACTATTAAGTCTTCTGGAGGAAGCAGAGCCTCAAAGTCGCGGAGCCTTGTCTCATAACGGCACCCCGGCTGAACCACGCCCTCGGAGGCTGAACCATGTCTCTGTTTGGAATAACTTGGCCAAACTAAAGGCAATCAGGTTGATTTGAAATTCGGAGTTGCTCATCCGTCGGGTGATGTCAGGTTTTTATGAGGCTCAAGTCGATTGGAAAGATCACATGAAGCTTAGTAGTGTATGGTGCTCGCGTGCTAAACTGGCAGACATAAACAATACCTAGCTTATGCTCGGAATGCAGGATCTGGCGATCATGAGCGAGTCAGGGTGGCTGACACATGTACCTGCTGAGTCTGTTTTCTCGAAACAGATTGGCCAATTGGGTAATGCAGATTTGGGAGCTTCTATATTACTACGATAGCATTGGAAAGTGGTGGTGTGTCATGTACGCCCCGCATTTTGAGCCTCATCAACAAGTCCTACGTCTCCAGGGTTCACAACGCTCTTGGTGGAATCAGGCTCGGAGCCTGCCTGCCTCACTAGCTCTGTAGAGCAGACTAAATTGTCTGGGTGCTGAACAAACATGATTATGTTTCGTATAATGATCAAATATTTTCTCAAAACAACAGGGAGACTTCCTACGTTCATAGAAAACCCATTTATTGTCCTTGGTTGACTGCTAACAAGACCGCCCGAGAATTGATCAATGTAAAGCAAGTTAGAAATATTGATAATAGTTGTATTATCTGCTTCCGCAGACAAGTAAAAAAAGCCTATCCATAACGCCGGAAATGCCCCATCTCCGTGGCCACATAGGGTCCTTGTATCTCCAGAATTGAAGGGATCTAGGTTCTCATTTTCCAAGACCTCGAACAAGCAGGATGAGCTGCTGTGCCGTCTATTTCACTCGGTCTCCTATGTTTCGCTTCACATCATGCGCCATAGTCCCCCCTTAAGATCCATTCCAGGTGATGCTACCCTCCGAAATCATGAGCGTCTATTGTGAGCGGGTTGTGATGAGATGGTTCGCTTCATATCATGGTATCGAGGTGGTGAAAGTGTTAGAACGATTTTAGCCATCGCTGTAGTCGACGCAACAATTTACCTTTCAACTGTTGAGTTGAACATAATTGCCTGTCACCCATTAGCATTAGTCTGGCAGCCAACATCTTTGAGCACTCAAATGCCTACCTGGGAACTGGCCCTCTTTGCCTTGCAGTCGTCCAATCCACCACTCGTTCTCGTTCTGCGTCCTTGTAACAATCTCAATAACGTCGCCGGTTCGGAAACTTAGATCGCCCTCGGCTTGCGCAGCATAATCGTAGAGAGCCGTGACAGTCTCCACCCCCGGAGCTGTCAAGCGCATAGGCTTGGGCTTAGGCTTGGGAGGCGGGGGCTTCTTCTTGCCAGCAGCGATGGCTGCCAGGCCTGCATTGGCTCCTGTTGGCGGAGTATAAGGAGGTGGGGCCGCCGCATCGTTCGCGGTCGAGGCTGGGCGCTGCCAACCACCGAGCTTGGGGCTGGTAACTGTACTGCTTGAAGGCTTGGAGTCTTCGCCGCCCTGTGTGAGGAGTGCGGGCTGCTTGGGACCTTCGAGGGCGGGCTTTGCTCCGTACCGTACAGGTCGTGGGCGACCTGTCGTCTTGAAGCGGCAGATGGACAGAGCCTCTGTTTGTTCCTGAATGTCGCCGCGCTTCTCGTGGAAAGCGTCCTCGATATCGAGTGTCAGATCAAAATAACCAATATCGCAGTTTTGCATCTTCTCGTGCAGAGTGTAGAAGATGTTGAGCTGCATGTAGTAGAACGATTGGAACAGAGGCTGGATAAACTCGCGTTCTAGCTGGAACAGCTTCGGCAGCTCATCCTTTAGGAGATCATTGAAGTAATTAAAGTCCTGGGTAGCTTGTTCAACGTCTCCCTCGGCCTTCCACATTGCCTTTTCATCCTTGGCAGTGCGTTCTTTCTTGTCCTGTAGCTTCTTGAGGGTCGTGCGGTGTCGGTCATAGTCAAGTCGCTTATGTTCACGCTTGAGGGCGGTCTTGCGTATCACCTTGATGACGTCGAGCAACTCGTTGGCGGGACGGATAATCCTAGACTCTATCATTTCCAACTCGGGTGCCAACGTTTCTTGTAAGTCCTTGACGACGGCTTCGTATTCTTCGCAGGCACGGATGCCTTCGGGGTTTCCTTCAATCTTCATCGAGTCGGGGTCAGACATGCGACCCGAGATAGGCTTGTAGACTTCGGTCATGGCCTGGCTGAACTCAATCTGGTGGGAGAGCATGCCATTGATGGACTCAAAGTACTTTTTGGATTCATCGTGAAGTTTTTTGGTCTCGGTCTCAAGTTCCTGGAAGCGTCGTTCGGCATCGATATAGACAGCATCTTTGGTATGCTCGCCGATGTTGAACTTTTGCTTGAATTGTTGCGGAGCCTGGGAGGAAATGGGTGTCAGTAAATGTGATTCTTTTTACCTGGTGCGGTCGATAACCCTGACGTGTCTCGGCTGTTCAGTCGCGCGCAAACATGTCGTTTCGCGCGCGCCAAATAGGTCGGAAACTCGACGACAAACAAGTCAAGTGAGGGGCACGGCTTACTCGGGTGAGGCTCTTTTGGAAGCCTTTGAAGCTCATAGTGAGAGCAAGGCAATAGCTGTTGTGTTATAAATGTAGAACTAAGAGCGGGATCGATAAAATGGTGGAAGAAGAGTCAAGATCGCGAAAAACCTCAGTTCGCGAGGCCGCCAAAGTTGGACAAGAAGGTAACTTATCCAGCTCAATTAAAGACAATGACTTGACTTGAGTCGTGGAACGGTGACGTCCACTTGTGTGGCTGTGTTTTAGCTTCAGCTCCCAGGTCGTCCTTTTTTTTTGCTGCCCAGCCTATCTCCTATGGCCTACGCCTAGTTGCCAAGCCTGCCGGAAGCCGATACTGTGGCTATCATGTTATTGAACAAATAATCGAGACATCTAGAGGGGGGAGGCTTGAGGTATAACAAGTGAACATGGATTAAGGGTTTATTATTATGGAATTGTTTTTAGTTTGTGTCATCAAGCGTGTATCTAGTGTCTATATTCTCAAACTTTTTTGATTGCAGCCAAGGTGAGTGTGCAATGGAAGCTTTTGACTGATGCCTCGGGTTAGGCTGCCCAGGGGCACTCTAGCTAATAAATGCAGTAGCCACAACGCGCTGCGTCATGATTGTTGCGTCACTGAACAGTTCTCAGGGATCGATCTCACTGAGGTCGTTCACTGCCACCACAGACATCCCTTTAGAGCCATACCGGCATATTGTAGGTGGTCATAGAAAAAAGCGAGATACCAAGAAGATACTGAGTAAAATAAGGTTAAGGACCGCTGCGTTGGTCATGGTGACAAGCTTTGAAAGTACTAATCTTTGAATCCGGAAGCCTAACATACAGAAGACATGTTTATTTGATGCCCACAAACTCGATAAAACAATACAAAGGCATAAGATTTCCATCCTTCAGATTAAGCATTTTACAGCTTCTCGCCACGATAAAATTGATGACATTTCCATCTCTTTCTCCTCACCAACGGCTCGGTTTGCCGTCCGCTGTAACCTAAGGCCTAAAGAGGGCGCTCCCCGGCTTATTAGGCCAATCACCGTACCGGAAGTGCCAGAGGCTTATCACCGAGTGCCCGAGCCGACCCAACTAATGACAAATTCTCGATATGGAGCTCGACGTCTCCACCAGAATTCACTTCTTCTCTTCTTCTCCCACTGGCTTCGCTCGACGTTCTTTTTTCGTCTTTGCAACTGCCAGGAATTAATTTCCATCCAAAATGTCTTCAAGAATCGCATCCTGTGCCCTGCGCTCGGCAGGCCGAGTCAGCTTGAGCTCAGGCTCTCGCGTTACTGTGGCCCCGCTGCAAGGCATGGCTCGCGCAGCTGCTGTGGCGAGGCGAACATCACGACGAGGATATGTTTCCGAGACCAAGAGGGATAATGCTCAGGTCGAAACGGCCATCAAGCTTGACAAGAAGGCCTTTGCCGATATCCCTCCTCCTGACACTCCCTCCAATGCCAAGGTCAGCCCAATGGCCGGTAAGTGCAGATTCTTAGCTCTTGCAGCAGAGCGACATTTCTTGATATCCAGACTAATTTTTTCTTTTAGAGGTCCTGAAGTCAGCAGCAGTTATGCAAGAGGGCCAACGTCCCATTTACCTTGACATGCAGGCTACTACACCTGTCGATCCTCGAGTCCTCGACGCCATGATGCCCTTCTACGTCGGCGTCTACGGTAACCCTCATTCGCGGACACATGCTTACGGCTGGGAGAGTGAGAAAGCCGTGGAGGATGCGCGTGAGCACGTTGCCAAGCTTATCGGAGCTGATTCAAAGGAAATTATCTTTACTAGCGGTGCTACTGAAAGTAACAACATGAGCATCAAGGGCGTTGCTCGTTTCTTTGGCCGTTCTGGCAAGAAGAATCACATTATCACAACGCAGACTGAGCACAAGTGTGTGCTTGATAGCTGTCGTCACCTTCAGGATGAGGGCTTTGAGGTCACATATCTGCCTGTTCAGAACAATGGTCTCATCAAGATGGAAGACCTTGAGGCTGCCATCCGACCCGAGACTGCTCTCGTCAGTGTCATGACTGTCAACAACGAGATCGGTGTTATCCAGCCTATCGAGCAGATCGGCAAGCTGTGCCGATCGAAGAAGATCTTTTTCCACACGGATGCTGCTCAGGCCGTGGGCAAGATTCCTCTCGACGTCAATGCCATGAACATTGACTTGATGTCGATTTCATCACATAAGATTTACGGCCCCAAGGGCATTGGTGCCTGCTATGTTCGAAGACGTCCCAGAGTTAGATTGGATCCCCTCATCACCGGTGGTGGCCAGGAGAGAGGTCTCCGAAGCGGAACCCTCGCTCCGTCACTCATTGCTGGCTTTGGCGAGGCTTGTCGAATCGCCAAGGTGGAAATGCCTGTGAGTATTACTCCATTTCTTTTCTATTATTTCTCGTTTCACATGATGAGTTGCTCTACACATGCATGGCTTTCTGAATGGCCCGTGACAAGGCCGGCCGTGTTGATCGAAGCTTCTGTCTGATCTACAATGATTTTTATACTCTGTTTATGTCTATATCTTTTAAACATGAGATACTGACCTATCTATAGTATGATACAAACCGCATCAAGTACCTCTCAGACCGTCTGCTCAATGGGCTTTTGACCATGGAGCACACAACACAGAATGGCGCTCCCGACTCCTTCTACCCTGGCTGCGTTAACGTCTCCTTTGCTTACGTCGAGGGAGAGTCGCTGTTGATGGCTCTCAAAGATATTGCCTTGTCATCAGGCAGTGCTTGTACTTCCGCCTCACTGGAGCCTAGCTACGTCTTGCGTGCACTTGGTAACAGTGACGAGAGCGCTCATAGCAGTATCAGATTTGGTATCGGCCGCTTCACCACCGAAGCCGAGATTGACTACGTCCTCAAGGCGGTCCAAGAGCGTGTTACCTTCTTGCGAGAGCTGAGTCCTCTATGGGAGCTCGTACAGGAGGGTATTGACCTCGACACCATTGAGTGGAGCCAACATTAGGCTATCCTCTAATGAAGATGATGACTATCACGCTTACCCCGCGTTCTCTGACCAATGTCAGGCATGGGATGTATATCAAGGACATTAATGACAATGGCCGGCTGGAGCGAGGCTCAGCCGTGTCTGTATAGCATACTGTAATATCAGAGATACCTCTTTCTTTAAATTCTGAGGATGGAAATAGGGAGTCATAGGTTAAAGGAACTTACAATTATCTGGATACTGGTTCAAGGGTGGACAAACCGGCGCCTTTTCACGTTGCAAGCATTAGGAACGTGTTTTGCCTGATGGAAACGAATGATCGGAGTTGAGACCGAAGGTTAAATGCACAAAATGAGACATGACCATTCATAATGGCGTAAATTGACCACGTTTTATATCCTGAAAATGGTGCATACCTGACGCAATATGTGATGCCTTTATACCTTTGTAGTTGGCTGCCTTAAGGTAGTTGTGTAACCATTCATATTCGTCTTTGATGTCTCGCGCAGACAACGGGGATCACATGCGTTGCCAAGAAAACCCTGGATAAGCTCGATGAGCTTGCCTTAAATCTCGATTTTACAGTCAGATGCGCCAAATCATGTTGTAACAAGACTAGTACGTTGCTCATCCACTTTAATAATGCCTAAAGCATAACTCAGCAATCCATTCCAAGAATAATTCTGGGTAGTCTGTTGCACAGGGTGTTGAGGAGGCTCTCGGCTGAGAACTTCCATTTTGTATACCTACGTTATAGAATCAGAACATGCTGTCTTCTCTCTACAGCTTTACAAGTACACACAAAAGATTTATGTCGACCCTAATCCACGATTAAAATTACAAGGTACTTAGGTACTAGGTAAGGTTACCTTAGTAGTTAAGAACAGTAGGTACATTCAATAAACCCATTCAAGACGAACGCGGCTTCGGCGCTTGTTTCGTGGCGTTGGTGTAGGTTGTTTGTTTCGTATGTGACGTTGACGTCATAGGCAGCTGCTCGCCATCGCGCTTCACTGAGAGTGCTGAAGGTTATGACATCACTTGCATCGCAACTGCTTTGCAGCTGCCTGCCTTGTGAGTGAAGCTTTCACTCCTGTCGTGACAGACTTCCTTACAATCACTATAAATCCTTTCCACTCTCCTCTCCTTCGCTCATTTTCATTCTTCCATCATCAACCGCATCCCTGAAAGATCATAACATTATCAACACTTTCACCTTATACACAAACCAACCACAAAAACCATCAACATGTCTGACCAGTCCCAGCCTTCCACTCTCAAGTCCGTTGTCGACTCCACCACCGGTGCTGTCCAGAACGCTATCGGAAGTCTGACTGGCAACACCAGCGACCAAGCTGCCGGCGATATCAAGAAGCAGAAGGCTGACGCCGAGCACGATGCTTCTCACGCTACCGCTAAGCTTCCCGGTGCCACCATCTCTGGCTCTGGTGCCGCTGCCCGGGACGACCCCAACCGCACTGAGGGTTCTTGGAACCAGACCGCTGGATCCGCTAAGGAAACGATTGGAGGTCTTATCGGCAACGAGGTAAGTTAATCATGACTCTTTTACTTCTGAACGCTGCTAACAATCTGCCAGTCCCTGAAGCAGCAAGGCCGTGAGCAGAACCTCGAGGGACGTAACCAAGAGGCCAAGGGTCAGCTTAGTGATCTGGGATCCGGCATCGGCGACCGTGCCAAGGGTACTGTAGGAGGCGCTGTCTCAAACCTCACTGGTGACAAGGAGAAGGAGGCTCACTACGACGAGCTCCGTGCTGAGGGCAAGACCCGTCAGCGTGGCGTCGAGCACGATGTGCAGAAGCAAGCTGAGGCTGAGGGCCGCCAGTAAGAGAGGCTAGGATGAACATGAGACACGATGAAACATGATACCCACGGTTGACCTGGACGGATCCAGGAGATCCTACTGATAGTCCTAATAAACATGATGAATCCTACTTTTACTTCATATTACCGTCGTGATTTTGCTGTGTATGATTGTTCATCAGAATGTAAAAGTCGTTATATCTCATGTAAGATATCATCGTAATACTAATCAATAACCCACTAGTTGGCTCACTCACAAACATGCATCGTCAGGGGTCTTGGAGGTTACAAATACATCGCCACCATGAGAATAATTTAGTTTTAACCCCCTAGTGCCGAGATGCAACTCGCAAACGGTATCTGAAGACGAAGATCTTGATTACAGCGACTGCGTTCATGATTCAGCTACACTATTCCCATACGCGAGAAATCCTCAGCATGAAAGGTCTCTTTAACAGAGAAGAAGTAACTATCAACTGCTAAAAGAACTTCCCCTCCAGAAGGACTATTGAAGCAGGGACTTGTACCTGAGAGCACTGAAGACGGAAAGATGCTCTTACAGTTCGAATAGTTATCTTGCTGCCCCCGCTATGAGAGAATGGTTGAGGGAAATTCACACAATCTTCTCTAGTCTTTGATGGTTATTCCTCAGGGGTTAAATACATTGACCCCTAAGTCTTAGGGTTCAATAAACGAACAGCCGAAGAGGCTGTTCAAAATGGCATAAACTGAACTAACTCTTCGTCTCTTATGCTATAGCGCTCAGTATTTCTATTCCTCGAGTAAACGGCAGCTGGCTTATAGTCTCCAAGAGGTCCACTAAAGAAGTACTACGACTTCCTCACAGGGCTTAGAGCACAAGGAAGGAAAACATTGTATCATTTTATGATACTCTAGAATGTTTCTTATGTTGATTATTTTTGTTTTATTCTTATGCTTATTTGTTTGCGCCGTAAAGCTTGAGGTTAAGGTTTCTTATAGCCAGCCCCTACGCACCTAAGTATCAGCAATATGAACGACCAGGAATCTCACAAGTTGCGTCCGAACATACGGCTAGCCTCTGGGCGATATTCCATCGTTATGTTATGCTGAGTCGATTTCTTCCATTTACCGAGGCCAAGATAAAGAGAAACACCACTCTGCTCTCCCTATGCCTGGAGGACACTAGCGACCGGATGCATAGACAAGTTGTTTCCCAACGTCTATAGTCGGTATTCCCTCTCTGGTATTTCGGTACTCTTAAGCACAGCGTAGATCGTTAACAGTGAAATAGGCCACAACCCGTAGCCGGTGGGAAGTGCTGCGGGCGAGGACATGGAGACCACATTCAAAGTTGGCACCGCTCATTATGATAATCCAGGCCAAAAGTAATCTCAATGGGATTGGCAGCAGGGTTAGACACTTTGTTATCACCGTTGGCAGGGCGGCCGATAGCCTCGGCAGAACAGGAGAGGATAGCTTTGGCACTGGCAATAGCGAAGGATGTTTTGCCTGGGTCTGGACCACCACCCACAAAGCCCTGCCAAGTGGAACTTTGTTAAGGCTCGACGTAACGTTTGGATTCTTTATCTGATTTACTACCACGGAGAGGGCAGATAAGGCCGGTAAACTTGTCTATAAAGGTTATCTTCTCAATGACCTACTCACTATTTATATATGTCACAGACACGTCGGAACTAATACAGATCTACTCCAGCTTCACTCTGGCTAAATAAGTTATTACGACAGGGCTATCAAACAACGAACCTAGTGGCGCTTGCGGCTCATATGATGATTCGTAGAAAGGATGTTGAGTAGGGGTATCACAAAGATCTAATACTACCACACATGACTGATGGGACCTATGTACGAGCGATATATCATATACATTATTTGATGTTATTTTTGATATATCTGTCACTCTTTGGGATGATAAAGATCCTCAGACAATACCATATAGAACTTCCTTTGCCCATAATTCTTGCAGCTATGTAACTCTAGAAGGCCAAAGCAGTTACTTTACTTCTGCAAATAAAAGATGCCAATTTTCTCAACTAAAGTACTAATTGTTTCAGTTCCAATCCCAATTCCACTCTTAATTAGGAATACCTTCTCAAGGTAGAGAACCTATAACATCTAGTACAATAAAGGCTATTTCGCATTAAGCTAAAGCATAGCTGTCTATAGTATCACAGGTCATGTCACGCAGGGAAGGTTCATGTTTAATAGAAAATACTTCATTAATATTCATTAAAGAAACTTTGCTATCAATTCTCATTAACAGTCATTAATTTCCATTCTCCCCCATTTATAGGCCACGGTGATGCTCCTGGTTGACGCTGCTGTGTCGGCGGTCGTGGTCTGAGTGAGGGTCGTCGTGAGCAATCTCAGTAGGAACGTGCTTCTGCATGACAGAAGGGGGAACCTGAGCAGCATCGGTAGGATCGCGGTTGGCGTAGTTAGGTTCGCTGTAAAAGTGCCAATGGTGAGAAATGGGCAACGTTCGAGGTTGTCGAGGGAGACTTACGAAGTCTCGAAGGTCTTCTCCTTTCCGACAGTCTTGCTTCCGTCGAGGTTGGAGTCAACACGAGGGTCGGCCTTGTTCATCATGTCCGACTTGTGGGGACCAGCAGTCTTGGGAGCAGGTCCGGGGTTTGTGGGGTTGGTGCCATAGGCGGTGTTCTCGCCCATGTGAGAACCGGTGTTAGCACCGCTCAAGCCAGAGGTGTGAGTGCCGGTAGGGCCGTGAGCACCGGCGCCGTGGCTGGCAAGGCCGGAGCTACCGGTGGTGGTCTGTTCGTAGGCGCTGCCACCAAGACCTCCAGCGCGGCGAGAGCTGTCCAGGTCAGAGTCAACACGGGGGTCGGCAGCGTTAGCAGCTCGGCTACCGTGAGGGCCAGTAGTTCCCTCAGGAAGGCCAGAAGAATGAGTGCCAGTGGTAGAGCCTAGGCCACCGGTGGTGTGACCTGTACCGCCAAGTCCTGTAGAGTGTCCGGGCATGTTCTCGGAGTGGTGACCAGACATGCCAGTTCCAGACATACCGGTGCCAGTCATACCAGTGCCAGTCATGCCAGTACCAGTCATACCGGCAGTGCGTCCGGGCATGTTCTCGGAGTGGGTTGAGCCCAGTCCGCCGGCAGTAGCGCCGGTGCGTCGAGAGCTGTCAAGATCACTGTCGATTCGGGGGTCGGCAGCGTTAGCGGCACGGCTGTTGTGGTGACCAGCGGTTCCCTCAGGGAGACCAGAAGAGTGGGAGCCAATTCCACCGGCTGTGGTGTGGCCAGGCATGTTCTGGGAGTGAGATCCAATACCACCAGTGGTGGGGTGAGTGCCGGTTGTGTGAGTGCCAGTGGTAGAGCCTAGGCCACCGGTGGTGTGGCCAGCTCCGGTACGTCGAGAGCTGTCCATGTCAGAGTCAACTCGGGGGTCGGCAGCGTTAGCAGCTCGGCTACCGTGAGGGCCAGTAGTTCCCTCAGGAAGGCCAGAAGAGCGAGTGTCAGTGGTAGAGCCTAGGCCACCGGTGGTGTGGCCAGCTCCGGTACGTCGAGAGCTGTCCATGTCAGAGTCAACTCGGGGGTCGGCCGCGTTAGCAGCTCGGCTACCGTGAGGGCCAGTAGTTCCCTCAGGAAGGCCAGAAGAGCGAGTCTCGTGGGTGCCAGTGGTGGTGGTAGAGGTAGAGGTAGAGTCGTGCTTGTTATCCTTGTCGGAGTGGATAGCTTCCTTGACCTTGTTGATGAGACCAGACATGATGATTGTTGTTTAGGGTGTAGTTGTTATAAAAGGTTTGGGTATCTTGTAGATGGGTTGAGGTAGTTGAGCTAAAGTTCAGATGCTTTTGGGTATCTTGAAAGTTGTTGTAGTTGTTTATGATGAGGAGGAAAAGAAAGTTTCGAGGAGGAATGTCTTGTATCTTATATAGGTGAGAATAGGCATCCTGGCAGCTTGCATCTCGATGTCTTCATCAGCAACGACAGACAAACTGGGCAGAAGACCTGATTCGCAAAGCCCAAACACAAGCTCTCGCTGGTTTTCACCTTCCCGCGACCTCATTTTGCGTCATAGCACTTACCCCGATTGTTGGAGAAATCTAAACCATGGGCTTCAAGCTTCTGAGCATAGATTGCGATTGGTGGTGGAAGATGGCATATCAGCCAGGGACAATCTAGCGTCATGCCACGCGAGAGATGACGTTGACGACTGGTAGGGCAGAAGGTACAGTACAGTATCGAGCCGCGAGGAACAAGAGCAAGAACAAGCACTGAGTAAGGAAATTCTTGCTCTTCCAACAACGCCAAGTTTGCTGTTGTGGAGCAGGAGACGGGATTGTAAGAGAAATGACGAGGAGGCTCCGTGGCTGAGAGAGAGATCTACAGGCAGGAGGCATGTATCCGTAAGCTAGTGGAGCAGATTGTGGCGAGTGGCCGTTATGTATTGTGGCCCAGGTGGCGTAAGCTACCCTGAAAGGCGACAAAAATGCAAGATTCAGAGGTCCCCTAGTGCCGATTATAGTGAGAGCTAGGTCCATGTTTTCTGTCAGTACATGGCTGGTCCCCCGCTAATTTCCAGTTCCGAAACAAAGCTACCCCGCGCTTAAAGAGTTCAAAGTTGGCATTAGGCAGGCAGTTCAGGCCCACTAACCACCAAACCAAACCAAGGCAGGGCAGTGCAGTCAAAATGACGCCAAGATAATGGCCGTTTTTCCGGACCCAACCCAGTCCAGTCACAACGTGGGACAACAAAGACAAGACAGGACAGTAGCTTATGACAACATCGTTCATTACAGCCCTGCGGGCCAAGACATGCTGAGGCGCTTCTAGACCTCTGTAACACGGGTAAAAAGCAAGGCCACGAGGTCTTGGGGAAAACAGAGACGGAAGATATCGTAAATCCCCCCTGTAAATGATGCACAAGCTAGCCCGTACTGTATGATACTGATGCGATGCGATGCGATGCGATGCGATGCGATGCGATGCGATGCGATGCTGGCTACCTACCTGGCCTATCTTCTGCTCCCGTTTGCTGTTTGCTGCCGACTCGTAAGACTACCCCTGCGCCGGCAAACGGAAAGAGGCTTGCTTCTGGCCCGTAGATCTCGATGATCATGGGAACAAGACGGGTTTCTTGTATGATAATCAGGTCAGAGGCTGATCGGACCGCAAACAGGCCAGGTTAAAAAAGCTCGTGATCAATCTCACGCATTGTATGGCACAATAGTGTACATGCCGCTCACTCTAGTTCATTTCATCGTCAGCACGGCAGGGATGGGATTCTTGATTGTCTGATTCTAGTGAATAGTGTGAAAGGATGGGCAATTGATAAACCAAATTAGATTTCATGTTGCAGATCGTGACACAGAGCCCCATTGTTTCATGTTTGAAATATGGTCTGAATTCGTAGACATGACGTGGGATAGACAAGTTTTTTCTCCATCTCAACTTGAAGCTCGCAGGGAAATACCCAGGTTGATCGATTCGCGAGATAAATATAGTAATTAGGTACAGTATAGGAGGATCAATTAGGTACATAGGCAAAAACTGGTCGTTCGTATTAAACCCTTGGTACAGTATCCTAATCCGCATTGTCCAACGCCAAGTTCCAACTCAAACGACATCAAAACAAGGAAATATTCCACCATATTATGCATTAGTTTCCACTCAAACACGGCAGTCCGGAATGTCTCACGCAATCCAATCACCTTGCCAAGACCAACAATTACCCAACTCAGATCACCGCTAACTCTTGGGAAAATTCTTCAGCAGACACAAAAGCTTTAGACTACTTCAAGTCGGACATGAGTGTGTCTGCTTGTCTAGTGCTTGTCTTGTCTGTCAGGCTTGTCATTGTTAGTAGTCTAAATCTTAGTAGTAGACCTAAACTCTGCTGCGAAACCACGGGCCTCGGCGGCGGTTGTGGTGGGCTTCTTCGGCTCTTCGCGCAGTGCACTCTCTCTTCCTAACCCAGAAGAAGCCGACGAGGGCAGATACAAGCCACAGGAGAGCTGAAAGGAAGCTGAAGGCGATGACAGCCTTGGTCTTTCCACACTGGTCTCCATGTACTGGGTGTACGTTGTCCCAATCAAAGACACGTCCGCAAGAAGTTCCAACAAGCTATTGAATGCCGTTAGTGCATTTCCAACTACCGAAAGTATAGGTAATATGCAGTAACTTACATCGACCAGAAGGCCAAAGACAATCCACCAGTTGATTGACATGAAGATGTCCAAAGGCCAGTGGACAAAGGTGCTTGAGAAGGGGATCAAGAGAAGTAGAGAGAATAGTATGCCTAGCGCGGCAACAACCTCGGTGTAGATAAAGCGACCGAGTTGCCATGAGCTTGCGCCGCGGACATTGTGAAGATATTCGCCGTTGACACCAGCGACGATGGCCGCAAAGACAAGCTCTGCCGCCCGCAGAATCAAGCTGACAACACGATCGAGAGCCATGGCTAGCAATGCAGCTTATGTATCGTTGTAGTAGAGTAATTTGTTGTTCTTGGTTGAGGTTTTCAAGATACTGTCTTTCTTACAATCCATGTGTCCATCCAGGGCCCAGCTGGTTATTTATCTCAACAACTCTCAATACAACTCACACGTCTCTTCGGCACATGACAATGACGACCTCCCTCAACAAACCTACAAACGAAGAAGCCTGTTTGAGACGCAGTCTTGGCTCTGAAGCTCTTTGACACGTCTACCGTGGCTCATGACAGGTCATCAGTGCAATAGATTGCTAGATGAGGTCATACGGACCAGGCCTCGGTGAAAAGTGTGGTGAGTAGAAACAACTGCCATTCGGCAGATTCGCATTGCATTACCGTCCCAGTCAAGGACCCTTTTTCTCTGATCTGAAACACAAAATGATGTCGCAAGCCAAGGACTATGATCTAAACGACTGGACAATTCATGATTAACACTTCTTGCAGTGCAGCTTTCGTCTTGGAATAATCATAGCGATAGGTGCCAAGATGCCGACAGGTTATCAGCAGTCTATCATGCCATGCACTTTGCCAAGTAGGCTACCCTTGAGCCTCTTACATCGTCCAAGGCCCTTAACTTACAGCACATATCTTGGATGAAACCAGAACTTTGGTGATTCAGCAAAACTTTGACGCTTTCAATTTAGTTTCTTGACAACTTTCTAGGCTGACGAAACAATCATGGCTATCAGAGAGTTTGCAGTCAATCGGTCAAATCTGCCAATGCTCAGGCATATTATCATCAGACACATTACAAACGATGTAACATTGTATCAAAATTAACGGAAAGCCTGCTTCTTCCACATAACTGTATGATTTGTTGTTCATGACGAGGTGTTAATATATTCAAAGCTTCTTGTCTGATTGGATGTTGTTGTAACTTCGTGTGTCAAAGCAACTTTTTGATGCAACTCTGAATGCGCAAAACATGTTTGGGGGGCATCATCTCGTGCTAGACATTCAGAGGCACCTTTTCGAGCAATCTTTTTATTTTCCCCTCCGGAATTAATACTATGTTTGAGTGATACAAACAGCTAGGTATAGGTTTGCTTCGTTGTTCTGGTTGCTATACATATTTACACTCAATACTTCAACAAGGACAGCAAATGGCCCAACGTTAACTATGTAACTACAATCTGAGAATAGTTCTAATTAATAAAAACAATCTTCCTAGCACCTACTGCATATACTTACCATCATATCGTGAATAAAGTCTATTGCTACGTATGTATACGTATAAGCATATACCAGTGCTTATTACCTAATCACATGAACATATCCTACCCTAAACCTCCCAATCTCAAGATTGCAGCCTTACCAGGTATCACGACTTGCCTCACTCAGCCGTCATCTCAAACAACCCTCAACGG
This sequence comes from Fusarium aywerte, assembly GCA_013186375.1. NCBI lineage: Eukaryota > Fungi > Ascomycota > Sordariomycetes > Hypocreales > Nectriaceae > Fusarium > Fusarium aywerte. The sequence continues at coordinate 25,536 of JABCQV010000029.1, forward strand.
CCAACTCATAGCCTTCAGCATGCCCTTGTCATAATGTCTTCCACCATTCCACAGGCGCTTTGGAGCGCCCATATTCCGCTGCACATCATTCACCCCGCTTCACCGACCACGCCTTTCATCACCAGCATTCCACGCTTCAGCTACCTGGCCCTGCTGATACCCAGGTTATCGACTTTTTTCAACTCCCCTTGTTCGAGCTTCTACTTTGAAGATGTTCAGCTAAGGAACCTGGCTGTGGGTTTGTTGGTTGACCTGTATCAACCCAGTTTGCCGTGGAGATTGACTGTGAACGATGGAACGGGTTGGGACATCGCCGACACGTTTCTCAACTGTGTAAAAGAGGTGAGCAAAACCATTCCCGCATCATTCAAGCTTAAATACAGTCATCGTTTGATACCAATACTCTGCTTTACTGGACATCTATCAGACAAGAGGCTGACCCACTCAGGCGGACTTCATTCGAAATGGCAACGCAAACCAAATCATGAAGATGTCGAAAGAAAACACTACTCAGCTATGGAACGCAGTCATAGATAATGACCACACTTCTTTTAACCGAATTAACGGTCGACTTCTCAATGCACCTACGGCACTCAAACACGTCCCTATTCGCATATATGTCCCGACCAGCGGACAAGAGTCATCGGTAACACATCCAGAGCATGCCACCTTTAAAGTCATCCAATCTCTCGTGGCCGCGACAAGCTCAGACCGTCGTCCCAAGCTTCTAGGCCAGGCGCTAAAAGAGATGTTGCCGGGGTTGTTCCCAAGCAGTCGTGATCCCATACTCGCAAAGGTGGTGATGCACGGTGCTGGCGTGCCGTTCAATGCACCTCTGGAGGAGTTGATGCGTGAAGCGGCGTATCCCGATGGGTGGCTATGTTTGGTTGTTATTGTTTTGTGACGAAACTGGGCTCGTTATCATAGCAGGGCGTGGGTGGCGTTTTGGAGGAGTCTTTGTTCATTCATTAGCGACCTATAGACCACTGGTCTTTACAGAATTGCCGTTGATGTTTATTATATCACGGCTTTGGGGCCGCTTTGCGTTAACACCCAAGATTTACTGGCGCGGCAACGTTCGAGAACAAAATCCATGCTCTATTCTACGTAAAGGTGATCTTCTTGCCCATGAGGCTCTTATATGCGTCGTCAACGGCCTTTCTCTTCCGCTGCTTTACTTCCTCATCCTCTTGTACTTCCTCCTCTTCAGCAATATCCTCAGGACCCGGTATCTGAGGTACCCAGGCGCGAATTTGACCGTCCATGTGAGAACTATACACAGCTCCGACAGAATTTCCACCGCCCATGACAGGCCCAGCGGGACGTCCTGTTCCGCCCGATGAACGCCAAGCTATGCTCGTGATTCGATTTCTTCCCATCTCACTACCTCGCGGTCCTACAGGATTTGTTACGCCCGGGCTTCGAAGTCGCTTCACGATGTTACCATCATGGAGATCAAGGATAAGAATCTCCTGATCATTTGGCCAAAACAGAAAGTTGTTTCCGGATGAGAGATGCGATGGAGTAACCAAGATGCTTGCTGTCTTCGCGTGCTGGTTCTGTATCAAGGAACCAAAGCTTGCAAGAGTGTTGGCCCCCGTAGCAGCATCCCAAACACGAATGCGACGGTCAAGGCCCGCTGATATGATGTACTTTCCATCATCTGTCCACTGTAAACCGTTTACTGCGTCGTCATGTGCCTGTGCAGAAGCACGAAAGTGTGGGATCTGGCTCGAATGCATGCCCGCCGCACTCAGATGCTTCATCTTGTGAACAATACCCAGCGAATCCTCTTGGTCCAGTAATGCGACGACGCCCCCAGCACGTCGGATATCCCAGATTCGACCTTTCCCATCTGCATGCCCACTTACAAGTATGTGCTCGTGGCGTGGACTCCACACCGTTGACAGTACAGGGCCGCCATGAGCTACAAGAGCTTGTACGGCGGACCCAGATTTTAAATCCACCAGCCGAACTGCTGAATTCTGTGTAGCGCATGCGACAATGAGATGATCCGCGACAGGGCTTGTGGAGTGTGAGTATATTGTTGCGTTGAGATCAAACGTTGCTGATAGGGCGCATCGCTGCGTGGCCCATAGCTTCAGCTTCTTATCATAGGAGCTCGAGAGGAAAGCGTCCGGGTCAAAAGGGTAGAAAGCAACATGTGTGATGCCATGACTATGCCCGGGAGAATTCTCTTCCCTTGTAGACCTCGCTATACTACTAACAGGGCGGAAAGTGTGCACATTGTGAGGGTTTCCGCTTGCTTCGAGATCCCATACCTTGATGCCTCCCTCAGCACCACCAGATAGAAGGATGCGGCCGTCGAATTTCTCGAGAGCGATGCTGTTGACGCCTGCCCCGTGGGCTCTGATGTTGTGAGCACGCTCATCTACGCCTGCGGGATCAGGTCTCTTTATTCTCTCGCCATTGAAGCGATGCTGAGGTGCTGGCGCAAACGAACGTAAAATTTCGGACGTTATAGAGCGGCCAAAGTCCTGAGGGGCAAAGTCGCCCGTTTCACGAGCAAGGAGATTGGACTGCATTCATTTGGGTCGTGCAATTAGTGAAGGCCAAGAGATGAACTACCTATGTCTTCAGACCTAAGGTAGGTAGGTAGCTCTAATAGAAAACAAAGACATAGATAAGGTAGGCAGGTACTAAGGAGGTATCCATCCAATGAGTCGGATGTAGTCGAGCTGATGATGTCAGCTGGAAGGCGCGTTTCTGAAGGGACCACTTACTTACTGACGACCCCACAATTGACAACCTAAACTTTGCTTCTCCAAAAGCCTTAACTCAACATCATTTAGAAAATTAAAGCGATAACTGATCATTTACATCTCTCCATCGAGTCATTCATATTTTCGAGCTTTATTCTGGAGCTAAATATCCCCAATAGGATTGGTTGTCCTACAAACAATGCTCATCTGTGGATTTAATGAGTACATGAAAACCACAACATTTTCTTCACCTTGAAACGAATAGTGACTTGCAGAACATCAACCTCCAGCCTGGTATCATAGATATCATATTATCGTCACTATGGATATTTTTAAGAACCGCACACGTATAGTACCCATAGATGAAAGAGACTTGTCCTCCGAGCGAGGTAGTCCAGCCGCTGAACAGGATCTCAGCAATGGAACAAAACGCAGACACGCAACCGTCTACGATGCAGTAGCAGGTAATCTCTATGGTCTTGATGATCCAAGATAAAAGCTCACATGAAGCAGGCAAAGTTTCATACGGTCTAGGCCCTAGCCCAGAGGAAGAGGAAGCCCAGTACACACCTCGTCATCCAAAATCCATCAGATACTCCACAAAGGACGTCCCTCTAGCCCCCGATGAAGTCCTTTTCAGGCGAAAAGACGCACCCGAGCGTTATATGGAGAACGACATCTACTACTCTCATGAACGCGATCTTCCCCGGGGCGGCCAGGGCATTCTGCCAGAGAGTGATCTTCTAAAAGCCATTCATACCTACACCAGCGCATTCTACATCGCGAAAGATCGCGAGCGTAAAGTCGTTGAAGAAAGAAACGTCGCTGAACGAAGCATGGATGAAACGGCCCTTTTAGCCTTTGGGATCCTGCTTGAAGAAGCCGGGAAAGAGGTCCTTGGGCGGCGAGGTGACCTTGTCTTCACCGAGGGCGCAGACGACGCTCCTGATGATGGATCCGAGCCAACTCCTGACGATACCCAGTTCGTTGGACACCACGACATCTCTTTACGAGGGCGACCGAAACGGAGAAAGATAGCCGATAGTGACATGGAATGATACAGCACGTCACTTCAGTCGAAATAGCTGGCACTGCTTTTTCAACTTCCCCCATGGCTACAAAACTTTCCAACGTCTCGTGATGGAAGGTGATCAGAGTCAAAACCCCGCAAGAACCTTGCTTGGTCCGTGAGACAACCTGTTACGCCCGATAACATCTCATATCAATGGGCTTTATAAGTCGGCGCTTGAATCTTGGCTCATTTCGAACCGCTACGACGTGAAAAAGTAGCCTTGGAAGAGTATTGACTACAATTGCTCCTGCTTAGTGGTGGGATAAAGATGGCGCATTCCTCGTCTATTGGCATAAACACGCCAGCTGTCAACTCCAAGGTACGAAACATGTGGGCTAGATCTGCGATATAGCCTCTGTCAGTTGTTTCTCCGGGTATGCCTGTCATGTTCAACTTAGCAGGACCCTTAAACCTATATCAACATTAGCACGGCAGTGTTGCAGTCAGCTTCGTTACACAAAAGAGCATTGACAGCCTTGTTTCGGTTGCAATGGGTCTGGGCAATAAGCCCATCGGGTTCGGATCGCTTGGTCGCGCCGAATTACCGTCTGGCGCAACAGTAACTCATATGCAGAGGCCCCGGCAAAGAGTCTCAAGGAAGTATTATGAGATATTAGAACACACCCAAGTATATCGACTAAGCGATACAGGGCACATACCTTTGTTTACATGGCAACTACTATCCGAACATGCTCGCTCTGGGAAAGGATTGGCTAGCCACCGAAAGTGCTATACCCCATAGGAATCGATCCGGCGTGTTAACCTCCCAGTTTCAACATGGTCGACAAAGAAATCCGCGATTGACAATCCTGCCCCCTAACTTTTACGAAGAAGGATCATAGTGATAGCATCCCAGCCTGGCTGGGCGTGCCAGGTTGAACCCGATGGTTGGGTAACTCAAACAGGACTTCAGGGTTCTTGCTGCCTATTCTCAGAAGCTGCTTCTTTGATGAAAGATCTTCAAGATTCTGCAATCTCTCGGCCCATCCTCAGAGCAGCTAGTTCAGCCTGAAGTCGGCAGAAATAGTTAGGCGTCCATCATATTGGGGAAAGTCGGACACCGAAGTCTTGTTTCACAAACGGAAGTCGGTCAATTTCCATCAGAGCATATCGTCGATCGGTCTTTGAATTTTTAATTTTCTTGAACTAAATATCCTTGTCGCTGTACGCACCGCACAACTACCTTGAGTCTCTTCACTTCACATCCTTCGCCATCACTTCCTCACGTCCGACAATGTCGACTTTGACAAGGGGAAAGATACAAAGTTTCAATGACTGTTCGTGACGTACTGTACCTTGCATTTAACGGCCGCGAACCTCTGACTTAGCACAGGTGCACAGCGTTGAACCAGGAAGCCAAGAAACACGCCACTTCGATCCCGAGTTTTGAATCCTGTCTCGTCTACGCAAGAAGCAATTAGCTTCTGTTTATTACCGATAGCACCGGACGGTACATAGGGCCAATGCCAATCATCTCTGCGGCAAAAGACATACCAATTACGTAGTATCACGTTTGCACCTTGACGTCCTTGGTGTTAGTATTTGCAAACTTCGCGCCACTCAGCTCTTGAATCTCACGGCACGGACCTTTGCTCAGAGATGATGGCGTAGGATCGACCTCAGTATCATAAGGCTGTCGAGCTTGCGGCACATCACCGCAGTCTTCCGTGAGGCTGCAACGAAACCAGCCCTTGTTGGTTTAGTGCCAACATTGACTCGTGCACAGAAGCTGCCCGTATCGATTGGCTATCATATTCAAGAGCCGTTGCAGAACTTTTGCGCCTTCATACATACACACACGTTCAGGGCCCCTCCATCTCTTGATTGACATGATACTAGCCTTTTCTGGATGTCAAATGCGGCGTTTGATTGCAGCGCAAGCCTCAATCCTACTGTATCAGCGACGGAAACACCTATCCTTCACACTTGAGCAGTGTAGCGCTTACGACGCTATGCCTTCAAAAGATCCAGAGCATAAATAATTGTCATATCATTGCGCTCGTAATAGTGCTTCAGCAATTTCGGTTCATCGTGCTAAAAAGATCAGCGAACTGGAGCCGTGGATTCAAAATGTGGAAAACATCCGCGCTGTGGGCACTAACTAGGCGTCCGTCGCGCGACTTGAAAACGAGATCCTGGACCATGCTATGAATGGAAGCAAGAAGCCATGACGCTGCAGCAATCACAATTGAGATGTCCGAGTGTCATCAATGCTATTGCAAATTCATCACATGCTGGTGATAAGATGAAATCAGAAAATAACGGCGGCTAAGTACTGTTTAAGACGTCGCACTCTATCTAGGGAGGGTATTTCAGGTCTGATTTCATGCTATTGCGTGGCTTCACTGCATTACATTGCATTGCATTGCGTTATACCTAAGTAGCTGCCTGCCAACTTGAAGGAGCGCAGACTTATCGAATACCTGTTAAATCGCGTCAAGCAAGAATCGACCTCGACGCGTCGCATTCTAGACGTTGATTGTGTCTTGCTGTGGTATGGCATCTGCTCAGAGCTGGGCAAGATGGTATGACAACAACAAATCATACCTTGGCATGGCGTCTCTAATGGGATATTGACTGCACGTGCTGGACATAGGTTCCAGGTCATGTGGTTATGTTGATCAATCAGCAACTCAATAAGTATGAAGTTTGTATCGCAAACCCCCACTCGTAATATTCGGTGACTGGTGCCAACAACATCTCATTCTTCCCCGCATCGGTGAGCAAATTGTCTTGTGACTCGCATTGACATGGTGGTGATGATGATGATAATAATGATGATAATGACAATGACAATGACAATGATAGTGACGGATGCTTGTCAGCTGACCCTGGGGGGTTGAGATTGATCTGATCAAGATCCAAGTTCAAGACCAAGCCTGAATCTGAGAATCAGTATCAGTCAGACTATCAGAGTGATGAGTACGAAACACCCTTCTTTATCGTGCGCGTGGCTTCGGGTACCTGGGCTGATAGGGCACATACTTGTATACTAACAGCAAGGTTTGTTTGTCTTGTTGGGAACTGAGACATTGTGCTGGCTGTTGTTACGTTGGATTTCAGGTTGCGGACGCCCTGTCTCTCTGCCAAGCGGATCAACCAGCCACGGAAATTCAGGATGTGCCTTTCTTCGGTCTAATACGGGAAATCCATTATATCCACGATTTGGAGTTTGGCAGCTGGTACAGTACTGTACGGTACGGTAGTCGCCCCTTGAAATTAGCCAGAGGGGCGGCTATCACATATCCATAATTCAACCATAACGGTAAGAGTGAGGCCTGTTGTTTTGTCTTGGCTGATACATATCTGGTAACTCTATTATCAAGTCTGACAGTAAAACCCGCAACTGCAGAGATTGGGGGTCTGGTCTGAGCAGGGTTATGTCAGTTGTGGATGAGTTTCAGGGCCCGTGGGGTGCTATAGATATCGCACCTATACTCAGTGTTCCCTGGTCCTTGCGAAGTATTGTACCGTGTTGCCAGAATTCTATAGCTCTTTTCTCCAACATATGGGTGATGGGTAAAGAAAGCTTGGAGCAAACCCCGAGCTTTGCTTTCCCAGTCGGCAGATCACATAGCATATACCACAGTAACTAGTAGGTAATTAACTGGACCAAATTCGATAGCGTAAAAGTCGGACTTGATATCGTGCTGAAGCAGTGGTCCAGGGTACACTACAGAAGCTTAGTGGAAGCTATAGCTATCATAGCATTCTTCTAGAACAACGCTACGAACGTGTGAGTGCAGTTGAGCACACTTGGTCGGCCGACTAATCAATAACCCACGGTTCGTAGCCAGGCCCCCCCCCCAATGCGACGCGACCCCCAATCTGAACATATTTGTTTCCTCGCTTAAAAAAGAGAGAGACCAGCTATAAATTAGGACCACCGCGGCCTGTAATACCCATCTTGGTCCTGGCGGCCGAGCAAGGAATGGCTATGACATGCTGAAGCGATGGCTTTACTGTCACCCACAACACGGACGCGGCACCTACATTGTCTCAGCCATCCAACGGGTCTCGATACCCTGCAAATGTACGGACAAGTACAACACCGCAGTTGCACGTAATGACAAGGGCAATATCAATATTTTTTTTTTTTTTTTTTTAGCGCAAATCAGTGTGTACATATACACACTAAAAGCAAGACAAGTTGCTTACGCTATTGCCCAGCGCAAGACGGTCAGCTTGTCGTTGAAAGAAACTCTCTTTTCTTCCCAAACGTACCTCGGCATGCATTCAAATATAATACAAGCCAGTTGTAGATCGTTTTAATTTTTTTTCCTTTCCCCAGCGGGGTTCCGCGTTGCCGATTAGTCACAATACGAGAATACCTTCACCGGCTATTCAGCTAACAATGCAAGTTGTAACCAAAGATCGTACAGTAGCGTACGGAACTTCAAGTAACCCGATTCCGGGCTCGCACCGGCCCGCAGGCGGCTCCCTTCAACTGGGTCTCTGGAGGGGGATCTGTGAGGGTCTCACTTGCTAGACTCTCATTCACATCTGCTGACTCGTTGCTGTGGTTTTGCTTTTCCTTGCAGTCGTTTATCCTCCCCCCCTGCTTGTACTCCAACGCCTGCGAGTCGGACTCAACTCTCAGAGGCCAGTTTGACCCAGTTCCACGTCGTCGGTGCCCCTTGTGTTTCTGTCGGTGTGTGGCTTGCTTGCTTGCTCAATCCATCTATTACTACTGTACAGTGTGTACCTACCTATGCAGCACAAGCCCCCCCAACTGGAAATCACGTCTGGCCACGAAGGAATGTTCCCCCTGCTTCGCGTACACATGACGTCGCATTCAACAACGCCAACCTCCTAGATTCCATTTTAGCGACGTCCCAGCGATCTGGGAAGCTCAAAGACAGGTGCTCACCGTTCTTAACCAGGATCTAGTGACCTTGTCAGCGAGGGTTCGGATAAAGTAAATTAACAACAAATTGGTGGTCGTTGTAGGCATTTGTGCGCCTCTGACGTGACAATGCCCCTCGTTCATGGCACTGGGTACTACTGCACATAATACGTCAACATAAGATATTATAAGGGCATTATCATATCTCTGGCAACGGTAGATTTTCTTCCTCTGATTTGAGCTAGGACATAGCTATACCACCGCACAGTCAACTATGGCTCCCTTTTCCTGCTAGACATAGTCTGTACAGCTGAGAACTTTCAATACGTTACCCCGGCCAGAGGCAAAAGTTGGGCACGAATGGTAGCTCGTACAGCCATTCAGGTCGAAAGGTTTGAACAAGTACTGTACTGTACACACCTGCTGTCCAGTACTGTAATAGTGCCTTTCGGGGATCGATGAATTAGGAATGTTTAGTGCCAGGTACAGGTACTACTGATACTTGACTGGTGACGATTTTCTTCAAGTGGGCGCGGTGCGTGCACGATCCTCTCGGCCGATTCAACAGCAAAGCTGAGGCTATTAAGTGGCCGGCCTGGAATTGCTCGGCGAGTCAGATTGAGCGCGTCTTTGAGCCCTGCGGACCTGTTTGCCTATCAGCAGGACTGGCTTTTTCGATGTCTTGAATCAGTGTGCGGAGTATAATCGCGAGAAGTATCCCCAAAAGGTAGTTCTAATGCATCTCCAAGCAGTGATTTCATGCACTTCCCATGCAAGAAATATCTGATGTGACAAAACCAGCTGCGAGTCCCAGTAAACTCAAACCAACGGCACGGTGTGTAAAATGATCTGTATCCATAAATCCAAGACACCGACCGGGCCTAAGGAGGGGAGATGAGGCCATGTCATGTTCCAGAAGCCTTTTTGAGCCAGGCTACCCAGGGCACCGTTATTGGTAACTTGGCGAACCGATATGAGCATGGTTAGGAACCCCGCCTTCCAGACGTTTGAGAGAAACGTCAGAGCCGTTGTTGGAGAACAGAATACCACCCTAGCACGCAGATGACTTCAGAAAAGACGTGCAAAGACCTGCATGCAGATAGTGCATGATTATCATTCTTGATGCGGTGAGTAATCGATGAGGTCCACCGGCTGAGGGAGAGTTGAAGATTCACCGTATCTGCTTGTGAAGAGTTTAAGGAGCGGTGACGGTCATTGCCTCATCGTGACCTACCATAGTACTGGCAACTTAACGTAGTGAGCAGATAACTCTTGCTAGTTGCGCATTAGCCAACAGCCTAGGTGACGCCGAGTCGGTTATCTCACTTTGTCGGTCAGAGTGAGAGTATGTGTTATGCCTTCCGTTCATGGTTTGGCTTTATAGATGGTTTGAGTAGAGTGGTAGCTATTGGTATTAACTGAAAACCTCAGCGGATGAACGCTGAGACATATCAAAGCGTTGGTTGGTACTGGATTTTGGACAACGAACCGAGTCTTCCCCTGATTGTACGGAGTACATAGTCCTATTGCCTTTATACAAGGCACATATATATTTCCATGTGTCGTCACCGCCCTTGGATAAATGAATCAACTCTCTGGTGGCAATCATCTTGTTCAAGAAGTGTTCATGTGGAGGGCATGAAAACCACCGAAAGACCCAGATCCTGGTGATTAAATGAGGGTGGAGCCTGTGGCCTTTTCTTTTTGTCAATGCGTCGAAGGTTGGAAGGATGCATGGAAAAAAATGAAAGGTAGGCCTAGCCAGCCTAGTACTCAGCTCGTCCAAATTATGGTAACTTTATGCGATCCACCATCTGCAAATTCGTCAAGCATTGTGTCAGACACATGGTGGATTGTCACTTTTACGCCGCTCTGACTCAAACCAAATCGCTGTTATCCATGTTTGACAGTAGTCTATCAGGGTACTGTATGTATGTAGGTACCTGGGGGCAGCGAATAGCCAAGCTGGAAATCATGCTGACAATGCAGCTTTGAGGTTGGATATCTCAGCAATATGCAGAAAGGACTTGACAAGAAGTCCAGAGGGAGTGGTTTGAAGAGCAAACAAAAAGAATCAACACTCCTCCCTCATCTATCATACTGTCAAATCACAGGCTTTGACAACCGTGCTTTGACCTGAAATATTCTGTCAAGGCCGTGGTAATATCCACTGATCCATTGGATCGACAAGGCCCTTCCAGGGGTGGTTACTAGGCGGCTGTTGTTGGTTCGGAAATCCCGTCTTTACGGATACTTTGTACCCCAGAAGTGAGCTGTCTTGTTTGTCTCGGTACGTGTATAGAGAATCGGCAAGTAATTTCTGCACGACACAAAGTGTCGTAGCGCTTTGAATAACGGCAGATTCATCGTCGTTGCAAGCATCTTGAGATAATGACAGATGCTGCTGCTCGCTGGAGTGTGCCGAGTCGCGGACGGACTCGAGGCAGTAAATTTTTGGCTACCTAATCATTCAGAACTTCCCATGACACTGTGTTTGTTCCATGCTGGAGGGCAAACTGAACGAAAGTATCAGTAGTACAGAGTACTATGAAGGATACTCGAGAGTGATGATGACATGGCTGTCATGACATCTCTGGTAAGCGGGTCAGGACAATAAAATGCTACTGTACTGTAACGAGTGAGATTGGGAAAGCACAGCTCAAGAGATGGCCTTTGCTTAAAACACGAATGATTTACATTCGACCTCAAGTTAATTGTCGATAATGACGATGATGGTGACTCAGTTGCAGAGTACAGTAGAGTAAATTTCTCCTACCTTAGGTGTGCACCTTCCCTAGACACCTACACACTGCCAGGAGAATTCGCAAGATACCAGAGGTAGGGAAGGAGCAATGTGCTGCAAATTTACACCGACGAAACGATCGAGAAGTAACCATCAAATAATTGCATCCCATGTCGGTACTTGCCTGCGCGTCAAGAGTCACCTGCAACATTTCACGTGAGTCCGGAGAAGCCGCACCTCACCGTACTGCACTGCACCACAGAGCAACCGCATTGTACCGCACAGGTGCTGAGATTGGACAAGGAGTGGCCGAGCCAGACAGGGACCTTTTGTGAATGATTAATTGTGATTGTGCACCCATCGTGGTGATCAGTGTCCGTGCTGTGTTTGCCATTGACACATAGCAACTACGTACCGGGCAAATTGAGGCAGTGGGGGACCTGCTATGCTAGTATGTTTGCGCTGGACGAACTCGAGAGCCGATGGAAGCGACTCTACGAAACAGTGAGAACTGTCGGATCTGAATGTACCGAGAATATGGGTGCACCATGCACCATGCACCATGCTCAAGTCTCAAGGATCTTTGGGGGAGGGGGCTTGGACCCCTCATGGAGATACGGTATTCGTATTATACGTATGAGATGGAAGTATCATAGTAGGTAACTTATGCATTCACTTAGACGGCAGCGCCAGTTGACGTTGGGTATCAAGATTTCCGTTATCTTTCATCTCTTTTCAACGGCCCGTGATGGCCCGGTGAACCTTCTTTCCCATGACCTACAACTCCAGCCAGTATTCGTAGGTTACCTTAGGGTAATGTACAAAGCTTTCAATATCCATACATGAGAGCAGAGTAGCTCGAGCTTATCTTGTTGAGCTCTGGTTTTCATTAAACTCTATCTACCCTAGGTATGTAGGCAGTACATACATCCATAGCTCCGAGAATGGAATCCTTAGTAAGTAAACTTCAAGCTCAATCCACGAATGGAATGAACTCGGAACTCCCATCTGACCTCTGACGTACTGTAACATCAGACACTCTTTTACTGACCCCAAGTGAGCCGATGCATAAGTCAGGTCTTGTGTGCAATAAAGAACAGCAAGTAGATTATATTATATACACTTATTAGAGAAATCAAGTTACGTACAGAATGATTTGCATTCAATGCATCATATCGCGCGCCAATAAGCTAAGTATAATTTTCCAAACTAAGTACTTAGTACTAACTTACTGTACCTATCCACTGCAGTTTCAGGAAGAAAAAAAAAACTCTGTGTGGAAACCACGCTAGTGGGCTCGAGAGACATATCCGTCGCGCGCTACACGACGCCTTCCAGGAGTTGGGCTCCACGCCATGACCACGAGGCCTCCACTGTAACTCAGCGCACCACCATAATTTCGCTCGTCTACCACTTTACCTTTACGTACTTCCACCCAGCCATCATCTCCCGTCTGGAGCTTGTACCTTTTGGTTTGACGGTCCGTCGCATGGCCGCTCTTGAGCATCCATCCATCCATCCCATCCATTTTGAAGTTGCGGTGTTGGCCAGTTCCGTCGCCTGTCGCGGTTGTTTGCCTTTATCTACAGTACTTGCTATCTTACCTCGTGGGCTTTTGCTTGCTTACATGCTTACCTGCTTACGTGCTCCAACACAGTACTTCCAATTTTTTGATCTGTTATCACCTCGTTCAACCTGCGACCACGACGGTTATGCCCGCTTCGTTGACCGTATGCGGCAATCATCGACCGACCTAACCCCAATTATTCATCCAGCTCCAGTATTGTACTGTACGATACAGTGCATACCTAAAGCAAAGGGTCCAGAGAGGATAATCTACGCAAGGGCAGCAGAAGAAAACACAGACCACGCTAGCGGGTAGCGACGTAGGGTTCGCTTCTCTGGCCTCTACCTACCACAGCAACCAAGAAAGCTGCAGACCACTCACTGTGCTGTACAGCTCGCGGTTCCAGGTACAGTGACTTTCATCTCGCTGCTGGAAACTATTCCTCCACTTGGTTCGCGGTGCATGGGGTGGCAGAAAAAAACGGGCAGCAGGGGTCCGCCAAAGAAAAAAAGTGTCTTCGCCGACATCATTCCCCCAGTCACAGCCAGGCATCTAGGTTCCTTGACCCCCTGGTCTTGTTTAGCCTCCTCCGACTGTCAACTCGGCAGGGTCGGTTCATCAACTGGCTCCAAATCTACC